>JAECUM010046926.1:0-39084 GCA_016617855.1 Megalonaias nervosa | reverse complement strand
ATATATATATATATATATATATATATGTTATCAGTCTTTAGGAATCTTTAATCAGAGTTTGTAGTTGTGTTCATATACAATTTTAGAGGAATTATTTTTTAAATTATTCATTGGAATTACAAAGAGCTCATTGACCTTTTGGACTAAACCACTAATTCGGAATTATAGAGAGCTCATTCAAAGGCATTCTGGGTTATATCATTGGGATACACAAATCCATTCAAGACCATTGGAACTCATTTGGATCATTCTATACTTTTGGACCCGTGATAGGACATATAAGATTATTTGGGATTTCATTCACAATATTGTACATTTCTCTTAAATTTTCACATTGTAACCAAAAGAAATAAATCGTTTATTGAATTTTACTTAAATTGGTGGTTTCACTTCATTTCTGTAACATACTTTAATAACTTGATTCGTAACAATATCTTGAATGATGTTGTCAAAAAAGAATGTTTTAGTATTATTTAAATTCTTTAGACAATCGAAATTGTTCATTGGTTTTGATAAATTTAGGGAATATGAACTCTTGCCCACAATGAGTCTGTGTAATCTTGCCAGCCAGGGTTTGACGAGTCACGTGACAATGTTACGTAGTGCGTGAAAAGGTTAATAACTGTAAATACTATTTACTGGTATCAAATGAGTTTGACTTTTACCAGATCTATATTTAATATTTCATCAAGACTTTTCTGCGTATCTTATATTCTTTATGATAAATCAACAGCACATTTCCAATCTGAGTTTTGCTCTCTTATACGCGAACAGAAAATATCGAAGCTTAAATGTATCTATGTCTAACGTCTGACTTCTAAGAGCTACACTGACCAGGTGTTTTCATGGCATCGGAACCTATACGTCGCCGTCGCGTCGTTTCTGTTATCTGTACGCCTACTGGTAATACGTGCGGTTACGTTAGTCTTATTTTGGTAATCTGTGCGTTTGGTCTCGTCTTATTTGAGCAATTTGTGCGCCTGATTTATCTTATTCCGCCAATTACGTGCGACTTTTTGACTCTTTTCCAGTAGACTGTCATCAACACAGGAAAACTCGTACTGATCTACCGGAAGTAAGAGAATTCTTTCGTTGAGGTTTTAATACTGTCAACGTACCCGTGCAGAAGAATTATCCAGGTTGTCTCGAGGTGTGACGGAAAGCGAAGGTGAGATTTTTGATATAAAGGCAGAAGATAAACGTAAAAATAAATATGACAAAAAAAAACAACAACCCCCCCCCCCCAACAACAAAAAAAAACCCCACGCTGATCTTGCTTACAGAGAATAAGCAATGAGCCCCATTTCTTGCTGGGACCGGCATCAGAACTGAAACAGGGACCGCCATAAAAGATAAAGAAGGTCTGTTTATTTTTTTTATATTTTTTTTATTATTTTTTTTTTAAGCCAACTCTGAAGGAACAATTACTCATCTGACAGGAAAAGTAGTAAAATAGTCTAAATATTATAAAATCTAATAATGTCATGATTTATCGTGTTGATCAGAGGGTGACACGTTGATCCTAAAGCGGTAAGATTAGGTAGACATAATCTGTTGCAGTAAATTACAGTTTTGTCATTTTGTAAACTGTTTGATCCTGTCTGAAAACAATGCAAGTCCGATTCAGCAATGCATCACAGTGAGTTTGTGTTGTTGTTGTCGTCGAGGAAGTAAAGGGAAGTAACTTCAGAGATACACGAACGGCGTCTGGTCAGATTTTATTATCAAATATTAATATCCATGTCTGAAATGTTAAATAGTGTAATTTATTTATTTTAGAGCAAAATGTACTCGTTTTTGTTGTTGTAGGTACAACTTGTGTAAGTACATAAAATCAAACGTCGCATGGCTTGATGGTATACCTTATATTTTTACATGTGAAAATATAAGGAAGTATTTATATATAAGGGGGTTTGGTAAACAATTATTCATTCCTGTTTCATATCAGTGTTTGGGAATCTATGATCAAAGTTTGCAGTTGTGTTCAGATATAATTTGAGAGAAATTATTATTTAAATTATTAATTGAAATTACAAAGTGCTCGTTGACCTTTTGGGCTAAAACACTAATTTGGAATTATAGAGAACTCATTCAAAGGCATTCTGGCTTATATTATTGTGATACACAAATACATTAAAGACTATTGGAACTCATTCGGATCATTCTATACTTTTGGACTTGCGATAGGACATTTAAGATTATTTGGGACTTAATTCACAATATTGTAAGTTCCTCTTCAATTTTCACATTGTAACAAAAGAAATAAATTGTGTTGAATTTTACTCAATTGTTGGTTTCACTTCATTTTTGCTACATATTTTAAGAATATTGAGTCATGTCAATATCTTCATTGATGTTGTCAAATAAGAATGTTTTCGGTTCTTTAGACAATCGAAAATATTCAGTGGTTTTGATACATTTAAGTAATATGAACTCTTGCCCACAATGAGTTCATGTAATCCTAGCACCCACGGTTTGACGAGTCACGTGACAATGTTACGAAGTGCGTGAAAAGGTTAATAACTGTAAATACTGTTAATTGGTGTCAAAGTTAAACTTTTACAAGATCTATGTTAAATAAGTAGTTCCAAGAACAAGTGTCAGCGTATATTTTGTTCCTTGTGATAAAATAACAACGAATTTCAAGTCTGACGTTTGATCCCCTGTATGCTTCACAAGTTTGTGTATGTATCCATGTCAAACGTCTGACTTGTAAGATCGACACTTTCCACCTGATTTCACGACTTTATTGGAAAATGTCGTTTAGTGAGCAAACCCACGGCATCGGAAACTACGCATCTCTTGTCATTTTCTTTGCGGCTTGTTTGTCTTATTCCGGCAGACATTGAGCCCGGTTTTTCTTATTTCCGCCAATTAAGTGTGATTTATTGGTTCTTTTCCAATATATTGTCATTAAGACAAGAAAACTGTTGTACAGATCGAGCGGATGTAAGAGAATCAAATCGTACAGGTTCTGTTAATATGTACCCTGACCGAAAAATTATTAAAGTAGTCTCAATGTATAATAAAGACTGATGGTGAGATTTGATATAAAGGAAGAATGAAAACTTATAAATATAAATAAAAACGAGAAAAGGGTTAAAAAGCATGCTGATCCTGCTTACAGATAACAAGTAATAAGTGCCATTTCCTGCCGGGACCGAAATCAGAACCGAAACTGGGACCACCGTACAACATGATGTAGATCTATGTATGATTCTGTTTTTGTTTCAGTTGACGTTTAAGGAACAAATACGTTGGAAGGGTAGTAAAATAGATGAGATAATATAAATATACCAGTGATTTATCGTGTTGAGCAGAGTGTAAAACAATGACCTTTGTTTGACTAAACTTTAAAATTTTTTTTTTACAAAAAGTAGTCATTCTACAAATTATCTATTCACTTATTTATTTAGTTTCGTATCTGGCCGTATCGCAATGGCAGAAATCTAGAAATATATAACAGTAGGAAAGAACTAGAGTGTCATTAAATTGTTTGTTTCTTTTAAAAATAACACAAAACGCAGAAGAAGTAAGCAATCAATGTATACCGAAAAGGAATGGCACAAATTTTAATTAGACTTATTTCAATTCAATATTTATAGGTTACTGCATTTGTATGGGACAGTATGAATGAGTTTTCTGAGTAATACTGCATGATCTTCGGAACGCATTATTGCTCCGAAAAACGAGTTCATTTTTTCACATACAACTTCAGTAACCTTCATATTATATACTCATTTTGTTATTCTACGTAAGGCTAATAATACAAAAACACACTACAAGAAACAGAGTAAGTGAATTTATGCTGCATTCCAAAATAATACACAACCGCACATTCAATAATGCATAGTAACAATATTATTGCGAACATAGCACCGCCCAGCGACCTTTGAACTTGATCACGCGCTCATTACTTAACAAAAATAATTATCGTTTTTATTTTGTCTACTTTAAATTGAAATTTAGAGTCAACTTATGAATGAATGCGCATTGAAACAACTTTTCCAGTTGTTCTGTGATGGATGGATTTTGTGTTTATGTTGATCCATCTCAATTTGGCTTTTCTGCTTGTGATGGACTGGATTTTGTTTTAATAGCTGAATCAATTCCGTACGATGTACATGTGATTTGAGCAGTGGACTGGCATTGAGTTAACCGCACCTCTGTTTCTGTTATTGATTGTTTGGAATCATAATGTTATAATGTTTGGAACATGTTAATTCTTTAAATTTAAATTATCAAAAACACGGTATAGAATATCACATTCATTTCGTTTTGAGAGCTGTAAGAAGAATGCGATTTCTGTTGTAAATGTAGTCTAAAAAAAGTACAATTTTGCAGTTTGTATCAAATTTTGTAACCCATGACATGGACCATGTAATTCTGATTTGCAGAACTAAAAAAGTACATTTTGAGGAAATTCATGATGCAAAATGTAAGTATATTTATTGACATTCTTATTACCAACTAAAGAAGACATATGTTTATGCCCTGTCACTTGAATGCTATCTGTTGGAGGGATCCCAGCTAAGTTGATGCCCCGTATGGCTTCTATCGCTAGTCTATATCAAAACATTGTATCAAAAAACTTAAACGGGAAAATTTGCAAAGCAGCTACAGTGTGACAGCTAGCGGAGATCAGACTTTTCTTCGTCCAGACTTATTGGCTCTGAAGCTCTTAGATTTCTACCAAAACGTTCAGTTCATTTGTTTGTTTTTTTTCTCCTTAAATTAAGTATTTTGACTGACTTGTAAAATGATACGTATCTAATAGATATGCGTTAGCCCTTGGCCTCAGTATGCTTTTGTATGCAATTGTTATAGACCCTAGAGAGCACTGGTCATAGTCTGAACCATTCTATTTGTGAACATTTATTAACATTTCTCCTAAATTATTGTCTAAATTATCAGAATGGTATTTTCGATTCTGCGTCTCTCACATTGGTCGTGGACATTGGGAATTTCACGTTCATTCGTTTGCTTGTTTGAAAGTTTCGCTTGTGACTCAGTGAACTCGTCCACATCATTAACTTTATCATCTCTACCTTCAAATGGACGAAGCAACTTGTTCAGTTTATTCACAAACAAACCTAATAAACAAAAAGCTAAAGTATCTGCTACATGAGCGTACATTGTTTAAAATCAAAGTAGTTTCTAATACACGATACCAATTTTAGAAACACGTGTCGTGCCATATGAAACAAGGCATTATGAAAAAATATTGCACAATTCTGACACTGAAAAGTTCACGGAGAAAAAACATTGAGCATATAAGAAATAGGGATATTACCTCCTCCCAAGGATCACAAACTGGTCTTTCAAGTTCTTTAATAGATTATAAATTGAGATTCTCATACCGTATACAGAGTCAGTATATTCAATCAGACGCACACTTGCATGAAAAGACTGGTTCGGTTTGGGATTACCCCCTCCCCCACCCACCAAAATTATAGAACTAGAAGTTAGAAGACGTATTGGTTGCAATAGCTACCAGACAAAGAGAAAAACTGAGACACACGAGAGAGAGAGAGAGAGAGAGAGAGAGAGAGAGAGAGAGAGAGAGAGAGAGGTTTTAGAGTACTTCCTGTATTTAGTTGCTCTTATTTGTTTCTCAGGCCAACTTATATACATGATACATGTGGACTGTTATCATAGCCTCGCAGCCAATCGAAGATAAGTGGACATGGAAATGCAGTCTTTGATGAACATTGTGCTTCAGATGACCGTTTATCGATTTCTTTTAGTGGGAGAATGGGATTGGCACTGATTTAAATTGGCCAGTCCAAACATCTTTACTTTCATGTAGTTGAAGCCAACTGTGCGACCAGAAACTCTCTCTCTCTCTCTCTCTCTCTCTCTCTCTCTCTCTCTCTCTCTCTCTCTTCTGTATACATATACAACGTAACAGAGAGACATGCACAGAAACGGCCATTGTATAGCGCACATAAGTACAGATACATACACACATACTAATGTAATATCATACATACACGATTAGAAACGATTCCTCAGCGGCACAGTGGTTAGTGTCACAGACTCGCAAACAGAAGGGTGTATGTTCGAATCCTGCTCAGACCAAAGATTAGCCATGGTATATCCATTGGCAAGACACTGTACTTCGATTGCCTTGTAACCACATAACCTTTAAACCTGGATATAAACACTAGCCCGCAATTGCTAGCTAATGCGACAAAAACATATATCCATATAAACTAACTTGAAAAAACGGAAATTAAACAAAAAACGTGAAAACAGAGAATCATTGATGCTTACATGCCATAAATATGAGCTAACTATATCATAATAATAGTTATTTTCTTTTCTATGTTATTTTCATTGTAACCTCAGTCTTGTGTGCCTTGGTTCATGAGCACGTCTCCAAAGTAGTTTTTATTTCAACAATCAGCGTTGATTGAAGAAAATTAACACGTAATAAAACTGTTTAAGGACCTTCATTAATCACATAAATTTTAAAACGGTTTCGTTAATCACGTGAAATCTTAAAACGTTTTCATTAATCACGCGAAATCTTAAAACGCTTTCATTAATGACGTGAAATTTTAAAACGTTTTCATTACTAACGTGAAATCTTAAAATGTTTTCATTACTGACGTGAAATCTTAATACGTTTTCATTAATAACGTGATATTTTTAAACGTTTTCATATCTAATAATGCATGGATGAGTAATAAGTGACTTTTCGGACTGGAATAAATTACGAAAGTAGGAAAATATGTAACCTAGCTTTTGAAAATAAATTTTCCCAACATCTTCCATAATGCCGCTTAGATATTTAGCTGGATCCAAAAGCAAAACATTCTAAGAGAAAATGTTGCGTTAAGAGAAAAAGAAGACGGAATGAGAGAGAGAGAGAGAGAGAGAGAGAGAGAGAGAGAGATTATTGTGAACTTGTTAAAATGATCAGAATTATTAAACCTAATAATTATATATCGTGTAAGCAGAGTGTGGCACAATGATGTCTGTTTTAGCACACTTGTTAACATTAAATGTATTTATTTGCAAATTATTTATTCGCTGGTTAGCTTAACAGTAATATATGACGATATTCAAATGGTAGAAACGAGTTATGTTTATACATCATGAGAAAAGAACTTAAGAACCAATAATTGTTGTCATTGTTGTTATGGGGTTTAACAGCATATTTCGGCACACGATAGGCTATACATGACGGTCAGTATAACTGGTGGAGGAAGAACCCGGAAAACCCTAGAAAGAGCCACCGGGAAGCTACTGGCAAATTTTCTTGCATACCCACATTGGCTGAGCCCGAGACTCGAACCCAAGCAGATAGAGGTGAGATGGCAGTGATCCGTAACGGTGAGCGTTTTAGATCACTTGGCCACTGGGGCCCCTAATAACCATTAAAACGGTTTTTAAAAAAGTCCATATAAGAATTTTAATTAGAATTGGCCTACTAGTAATTAAATAAATACCCCTCTCCCATCCGCTACGAATCTTACTTTTCTCATATCTTTTAATAAAACATAAATTTAGTTTTTCTGCTCTTATGTAGAGTTGGTATATTCACACACACACACACACACACACACACACACACACACACACACTTGCACGGATAGAAAGGATCGGATTTGATCCCCCCAAATCTGACATATAATTGCAGGTAGCAAAGAAAAAATGATGAAAAAGACATAATGTAATGATGAATATTATGGTAATTATCGAACCAAATAGGAGAGGATGAGAGACTAGTGTACATACGAGAGAGAGAGAGAGAGAGAGAGAGAGAGAGAGAGAGAGAGAGAGAGACAGAGAGAGAGTTACTATGAGGCTCATATCATGTTGTCCACACGTGTTTTCGCCTTTCCAATACATATATGTCCATCTCTGGTCATATATTGTAGATTCAAAAAGAATGTTCCTTGTATTTGCTAGCTTTTATTTTTCTTCCAGTAACTACATCATATATAGCACTGTTACAATAGCTTTACTCTCCGTTGAAGATAAATGGACATGGAACATGCGGTCTTTGATGAACATTGTGTTTCAGCTGAACGTTTACCGATTTGTGTTAGTAGGAGCTGGAAACAGGCACTAATTTAAGCTGGCCAGTCCAAACGAGTCTTTACCTCCTTACAGCGTCAGCCAAAATATGGCCCAAAACTTTTTTCTTTCTCTCCTTTGTATACAAGTAACACCGAGGACACGCAAAGTCACATTCCTTGTAGCACATTGAATCAAATCATCAGACTCTCTTGTCACTGAAATCAATACCTCCAAATATGTAAGAAAAAATCCTACAACCAGAACACTTCAGAGAAGAATTTATTAGATTGACTCGGATGTTTTTCACAAAGTGAAGAATGCACGGACAAACTATATTAACATTTTCAAACTGCCCAACTGGAACACTGCTTATTATTTGCCCTATAATTGGAATAGGACAGCATTAACAGTACTAGATGCCCAGAGGAAAAACAAAATAACTGGAACGGGTAATCCTGACTCAAGGTTGCCTAATTGACCAAAGGGGTAGACCAAATAAAAAAAGAATACTAACAATAATTGCAACTGGTGACGTTATGGTAAATAGAAATGAATACTTTATAAATGATAAAATTGTCGAATTATACGTAATAAGGACACGACCAATATATTCAATGCTAAATTATCCGATCCTGCTCCACACCTCTGCACACATCTAAATAATGTTCTCATCATTTTGGGGTGTCCACCATAATTGAAATTTTGGCGTTTGAATTTGTTTCAGACATACTGATAAAAACGCCTTCTGTGTGCAATGGCCAGAGAATTTGAACTTTCGTCAGCCAATTTGGTTCATTAACTGCTTGGGCCATCACATTGTCTCCAGAGGTCATCCATGAAGGTGCTGAAGTCTTTCGACAGGAACTCCGCTGTGCTGGCAAAGGCATGGGGCTCTTCTCAGGTGTTAATTGTTCAACAGCTACTATGTTATTGGTGCTATCAACCCTGGTGTGATTTGGTACTGCAGAGTTGTTATCATGGCTGATCTCATAGTCATCTGGATCAGTAGCTCCAGACTGTTCAGCAGCATGACTACTCTGATCAGGATCATCCTCTCCCTCACGGGAATTAACATCATCCTGGTTTGAAAACGTTTCATCAACCTTTCTGAGACTTTTACTGGAGGAGTGAGCAATTGAACGTTAGCCACGTAATTAATCTTCCTCACTGTTCCTTATAGATATATTATTCGTATCTGCCGTTTCTGAAACACCAGTAACACCACTCATTTCATTATCATCTGGAAGTTAAAGCGATACAGAGTCATCTGCTTCTTTAGCTTCACATTTGGATGAAGTTTTGGTCTGGGATGTCTCAGACTTGGAAGATAGTTTATCTTGCTTACGACTTGTATTCTCCCATTGAATTGGTAATGCGCCAATAGGAAGCATTAGGTTTCTGTGTGTGTGTCTCGGTGTGTGTGAGTGAGTGAGTGAGTGAGTGAGTGTGTGTGTGTGTGTGTGTGATTTTGGATTTTTTAACGTAGCTTCAACAATGTTTCAGTCATATCGCTACGATGTCTGCAGTGTGGCAGTACAGTAATGCCTAGCACTGGGGCATCATGCCACAGACATTTAGCATGATGTCCCACCCAGTCACATTATCCTGACATCAAGCCGACCAGTCCTAACACTAATCACTTAATGCTGAGTACCTAGCGAGGCAGCTGTTAGTACCTTTTTTGTAAGTCTTTTGTATGACTTGGCCGGTGTTCGAACCCGCGACCTCCCGCATCCGAGGCGGACGCCTTAACCACTAGGCCACCGAAGCGGTCCCCTTTGCCTTCTTTAGGACTACGAGATATACTGCAATAGCAGGGTCTGGTTGTTCTTGCACAACATAGGTATTAATCTCCTACCGAGTGGCAATTTTGTGTTTTCCATCAAATGCCACAATTTTCACAAGGAACCTATCTCCAAGCTGAAGAGCTGCAGCTCCTGTCTTCAGGTCACAGGCTATCTTCTGTTTGAGTTTTATTCGCACGACATGTGACTAGTTGGTATGATTATTCCAATTTGTTCCGAAGAGACTGGATGCAACTGGACAAATTGTCCGAGACACTAACCTTTTCTAATCCAAATGAGGGGTCAGTCGGTAGACGTGGAACTCTTCCAAACACGAGAAAGAATGGCACCTGACCTGTAGATTCGTGCCGTGTACAAATTGAATTAGTAGTCCTATATAGCTTTTCCAATCCCTTTTCTGATCTGGATTGAGATTTCTCAACATGTACAACAGCGTCCTATTCCATCGTGCACATATATCATTGTCCATTGGAAAATAGGGTGTCGTGCGATACCTCTTGATGAAGTACTTTAATATTATTTTATGATGACCTTACTTTTAAAGTTTGTGTACTTATCGGAATGAAGACTTTGAATCACACCGTGATGCACTAAAGAACTATTAAGTATAGTCTCAACTCTATTCCTGGCTGTTTGGCTTCGTGACGGAATGGCTTGTGCATACCTGGTGAAAAGATGTTTAATAAATAATATATTTTAGCCTCCCTTGAACATCTCAAGTGTCAGTAAATCAATGCAAACCAGCTCCTATGGTGATGTGGTCATTATATTGACGAGTGGTGCTCGAACATTCGTTGAAGAATTTCTAAGCATGCAACGACGGCATTTCAGGATCCATATGTCCACATTTTTTGCCATGTATGGCCAGTATAATTCGGTCCTGTAGTAGAGCAAGTGTCCTGTCTCAGCACAAATGACTGCAATCATCATGCAAGTAGCGTAGGGCATCCTCACTATGAGATTTGGAGAGGACCAGCCGCAGTTGTCCATGGTCATCAGAACTGTCTTCGCAGGCATAAATTGCTAAATTTCCTGAATAATTCTAAATGGTCTCTCCCAGCACGAAAATAGGGTCGATTAGCCTTTCTTGCATCGTACAGACATTATCCATTCCATTATAAGAGGAACCTTATATTGAACAACTCTCCAATCTCTGACTGTCATTGCGGCAACACCAGAACAGGAGTCAGTTTTATCTACAATACCTGCAAAAGAAGGCTTTACATGAAATTGCCGGGCAATAGCTACATTGCAGAGAGGGTGTAAGGTTTTTTTTTTTTTTTTTAGTAATAGTCTTCATATCCTTGCTACTAGTCCTGCTGCCTACATATGGCAACTGTGAAAGGTTGACAGCATCCACATTCCTTGATCCTGGTTTGTAAATGATATCAAAGTTATAAGCAGCTGGAGCTGTCAACCATCGCTGGCCAATTGCATCAAGTCTGGCTGATGTTGTCAGTATGCACAGTGAAATAATGTCCATTAAGGAAGCCACTACAGTTTTCCTTGGTTGCCCACTTTAAAGTCATGAACTCCAGTCGATGGGCTGAATAATTTTCTATAGTTTATGTTAACTCTCTGCTGGCAAAGATGACGACTCGCTTAATGTCATCTTGGATCAGATATAGAACTGCACCGCGGTCATGTTTACTGGCATCCTTGTGCAGTTTGAAAGGTGGCCCCATGTCAACGTAACCTATAACAGGTGGTGAAGAGAGGCCATCTTTCACCTGTTGAAAAGCTTCCTTTTCCGGTCCCAACTTCCATGAACAGTGTTGAAGTTTACTTTGACTCATTCTCGCGTTATAAAGATTATTTAGCATTAATTCCGATAATGGTCTCGCTATGTTTGAGAAGCTTTTCACAAACTTGCAGTAGTTGCCAGCAAGTCCAAAGAATTGCCTCACTTCCTCAGGGCTTTGTGAAACTGGTAAATTCATTGTTTTTTCGAACTTGGCCGGGTCGGCATCAACTGCCTCTGATACAAAATAGGCGACACAAATTACCATTTCGTTGAAAACGTTGCACTACCTTGGGGTTAGTTGGCACTCTTTCATCAGTCTCTGGTACGTGACTGGTGCAGATCATCTTTGGATAGCGGATCCGAGGTGAAGTCAATCTGACTGAGAATGTCATCTTCTCTGTCCATTCCAAATGCATTGTCTTCTGGAATATCAGCCACACACACACACGGGTTGCAACGCATGCAAGGTAGCTCTAGGCGAGATACTAATCGTCCTGGCAGTCCCAGTTGACACATAAACTTTTCAGACTATTCCTCTTGTAGTTGTAAGTCACCAGATCTGGAGAAGTGCCCGTCTTAATTCACGGTGGACATAATTGAACCGTAACGCAGAGCACACGTTGCTCGATAAAGTTCTTAGCAACGAAAGTTCGCAATGTTTTAGTGCTATTGCTTTTAACAACAATATCATGTGACTCCGCGCTATTCAAAACACCTAAACACAATTTTTCTTTGCTAACTCCTTTTCTCGCACAGTCAAACACATAAACGTCAAACACCACGAAATCGGCAGTTGAGCTGTCTGTAGAAATCTTACTCCGTACTTGTCTCTGCATTCCTCCAGTGCATGCATAAGGTAGTTTGTTCATAGCAAACTGGAAGTTGACTACTGTAGTTACTGTCTCGTACGACTTATCTCTGGCAGAATGTTACTGGCTATTTCAACTTCTATGAAACTGTCGAACAGTAACATTCCCCAATTCGCACATTCAACATTCAAAAGGTCTGCAATGGACTCAGTTGGAATCGTCTTCAAATGCATGTCATCAAATGTCAGGCCAACTATTGATACAGTCGATCCGGTATCAGTGCATTTATTTTAATACCATTGATAACAACAACACATGTCCTACTGGCTCTATCGTGTCAGTTCTTTTATGCCTAATGGAGCAACCTCTTCATGAGCCTACTGCCGGCTCCCAGCCACATGGCTCTTGAAGTTCAAATCGAGTTTCGAATGGTATAATCGAACACGACAATTAAAAGCAACGTGTCCGATTTACCCAAAGCGTCAGCATACCGGGTCCCTCTTCTCATCAGTATTGTATGTATGTAGCCCTATTTTCATATGCTGGTTGTTGGCTGAGGGAAATGCTACATACTCCTTGAGCATCTTAACTTCATGTGATAGCTGCTGAACAAGATCCTTTAGTTAATTGACCTGGGATGTGGTTGAAGTGGATGCCATATTTGGATATGTAGTCCTCTTGATGTGTTTTAACTTATCTTCATGTTGCCGGTGTTTATATGCAATATGAAGAAGAGCTACTCTCAATTCGTCAAAGGTCTTGAGCGAGTCAAAGGTGGGGAACGACACATTCTTTAAAAGTCTGTGTAAGTCCTGTCCACAGCATAGCCCTTAGTATATCATTTGTTTCACTAGGCTTCACTAACCCATTTTGGACGGCTATGTTTAATAAATCTTCCAGCCTACAACTCCGTGTAGAAATAGTTTCGTCTTCTATTTGGTGAGCACTGTATAAGTCGTCTAAAAATCTTCTTCATATCTACATTGCCATACACATTTTCCAACTTTGATAACAATTACTTTGACAACAATTACTTAATGGATGCTCCTGGACCAAATCTAATAGAAATCGGCCCAGCTTCTACCTCTCCAGGAACGTTGGGTGGCATGGGATACATGGTCCTGGAGATATTTGGCCTCAAGTAAATACGTATCATCATTCCTCCACAAGCCATTCACTCTTTCTGCCCCTTGAAAACACAGATATGCTCAACTAATGTGAGACCGTGAAAGATACAGGACCACTGACCATGGAGACTGTTTCATGGGATGCTGTCAGATCTTCCTTGACAGGAGATGCATCAAAAGAAGCGGCAAAGCATGTCATCCTGTTTGTGAAGTCTTCAAGCTTGTAAAGCTTAGATGTGACCTTTAAACCCTTATTTTGAACTTCTTTATCATCAGAGCTCCATTCATACTCATCAGCTGCGTGATCCAAACAGCGAAATGCATTTACACTAGTCCAAAATTTTGTTTCGTAATGATATAGTATTTGCTAAAAAAAAATATTGGGTATAAGAATTGCTATAAGTGTAACTTGTATAAATTTATCACAAAGTTCGGAAATTCAAGAAATGCTTGGAAAATAAAACAAAGGAAAAAAAAAAATGGAAACAGGACCAGTTACGCAACAAGTATGCAAAAAATGATCACTTCGCAAGAATCATTGTTTTCATTAATGGATATTGCACAAATATCTACGTAGAATATATTTTGGTAGAATCTACTGAACCTGTACGCTTACTCCGGGATAATGCAGCTTTTAAGACGTAGCATAAAGTCATAACTTCACAAGAAACATTTCCTAGAAGCGTACAAAGGCCAAAAAATATTAATGACGCAACAATTATACAAGTCAGTAAAAAGTTCAGGATGAAAATTGAATTAATATGAATAAGATACAATAAATAACTATATTAGCTCTAATGCAAAGTTAACGTGTAATGACTAATTTGACTTAGGAGTAAAGCCACTACTTTCTGAACTTCAAATGTGCACTTCCGACATGCAATCACAAAAATATCTCGCAATTTCAAATATTGACAGTTGTTTCCATAACAAATGAATTTACCTTGCCTTGATGATAAATAATCTTACCATACTTCATCAAAGTGGACTTTGGCCAGGCTAAATGCACACTCAAATAGTAAATGGTCCTAATGAATCAATACAAATAAATATTAGTCAACATAAATACAGGATGCATATCTATGTGAATGTTACAAGGTTCTGATGATCAACACAGTATCACTGAAAATACTCACACGCTCACAGGTTTGCTGTATCCATCGGATGAGGCTAAACAAAACATCTGCACATTAATGGGCACTATGTCCGAATGAATGACCGACCAAATGTGCAGTCGTAGAGTAATCAAAGGCTTAAAACGTCAGTCCGATTCTCAGTTGAATGGCACCTTTAGAAACGAATCACACACCAAAGTTTCCCAACTTTTGAGCATATACATGGCCGAAGTTCCATTTATATCTGTCCTTCGTGTATTTGAATGCACTCGATCCAGTCGTCCACTCATCATGCACACAAATACAGCCTCTGCGTCAGTTCAATGTGAGCACAGAGTGTTACAGGATTAATCGCGGCTTCACTGAAGAAAAAAAAAACAACAACAGGCAAATCAGTTCAGTGTTTCAAAATAGGTCTAATGTGCAGGTGGTTGTGCAGCATGAGGATATTTGTTTCCTCACTTATCATACAGGAGAAAGGCCATATTTCAAGTAGCACCTCCAAACAAATCAGCGAACTCTCATCTCACTGCAATCATACCTTGCAAATACCCAATAATCAGAACACTTCAGAAAACAATCTATTAGACCGACTCTGACTTTTCTCGCAAACGATAAAAGCATGGACAAAATATATTACATTTTGTTTTCAAACTGACCGATTGGAAGGTTGCTTATTGCTTGCCCTGTAATTGGAACAAAATAGCGTGTACTCAGAGTAGCCCAATTGTCCAGAGGGAAAAAGGAACAACCGGAACAGGTAATCCTGGTTCAAAGTTGCCTAATATACAAATGGTGAGGACTAAAAAAGAACTCTAACAATACTTGTAACTGATGGCTTTATTGCAACTACAAATGAATGCTATATAAAATGATACAATTATCTGATCCTGCTACAACTCAAATCATACATAACATGGTTGCACATATATGCATGTGCACTATCTTAAATATTCTTGAAAACACAAAAAGATCAATGTTTGTATCTTTTTCAATATCTTTTTACCTCAAACGTACGTACCTTGATTAATGCCCACGTTTGCAAAGTAGCTTGTTGCAACTAGCAGATTGAAGCAGATTTGAATATAGAAAAGTAAAACGTGATACAAGTTTTTAAAGGACTTTAATTAATCAGTCATGTCAAGCCTAAAAACGTTGTCAAATCTAAGAATGATAAGTAATAAGTTATGTCAAGACTCCGAATTGGTTATGACAGTAGGAAACTATCGAATCGAGTTATCCTCCACATTCATCTTTGATATTTCATATGGAGTTGTTACGGATATCAGTATTATCGATTAAATTTATAATGTAGTTTTATTTAAGTCATTTGAGTTTATGACATTTATATTTCAAATTTTTTAATTCAGTGGCTGGCTGGTACTATAGTAAACTAAATGTATAATTCGTATAGAATTCCGTTGATGGGTCAAGGCTGATTGCCTAGGTCAAGTTAACAATTATTTAGGTCAAATACGCCATGCATTTAATTTGAATGAAGGTCACGAAAATATCACATGTAACTAGGAGTATGTTTTTTTTTTCCCGTAGAGGAATCACGTATGCCCTAACTGTTTATTGGCTCAATAAAATGAGAATGTTACAAAATGACTAAGTCATTTTATACTATAATGATTTAAATTGTTCGAGAATCTTTTAATTACTCAGATTTTGTTGATTTAGTGCACACATAGTGACTATATAAGCGAATACAAGCAGCACGTATGTTATTCTACAGTTTATGCCAGTTTTGTAAGGGGGGGGGGGAGCGTGATTTATTTATAATTATTTTGTTGAAATAGCAGCGTGGAAAACATTTAACTGAAACAGTCAATTCCTATCGGATTATGTGCATTTATTCAAGGATATGAATATTTAAATAATTCTGTTCGATAATATGTAACTTAGGACATCAGTGGTATAATACTTTCACGGGATTACGTTGAAGTAAAAACGTTTGGATTTAGAACTGTGATTCTTCAGTGGTGCTAGCACGTTAGCACATAAACATATTAGAACCTTCATTTTGAATACATTTGGACAGTTTCCGGATTAATGTGAAATTTATTGCATAATTTAATTTAACATCGTAGGAATTCATACACTCAGTTATTTTAATTCTTTCACTTAGTTTGATTTCATATTGTAGGAAAATAAATTTTTATTTTGAAAACTTGAGTGTTTGTTTGGTTTTACCTTGTCTTGTTACTTAAGTTTAATCCCCTAGAAGTAACATAATAAAAATCAAAACTTTTTAAAACATAGTATTCCGTGGAGAGACACAGACGGAGAGAGACTTTTCCCCACTAGAGATATTTTACACACAAGTGCATCAGCGTGGAAGCCTTGCTTCTAAACCCACGAGGAAGTTCGCATCAGGGATTCATGGATGGGTATGCGTGATAGTTAACCGAGGCCTCATATTCCCCATTATGATACTACATTTTACTGAGATAGATCCATATACGTTGACAACACATAAGTGATAACTATTAGAGAATTGAAGTGGACTATTATATAATGTCATTAGAAACTACACATTTGGACAAAGTATTATTATGAAAGAACGCACGTCTGCAGCTAATGCAGGAATTAAATTACTAGATTAATTGAATGTTTATAAGTCACAAGAAAATATGAAATCGCTATTTATCTTCAATGAGTCGTATCAATTCGTCAAAAAGATGCTACAATTTTTTTCAAAGACGTAATCGGAGCACATTGATAAATTAATCGGGCTTGGGGATTAGGTTGAAGCAATCACGACGAAAACGTGGCGAAGAATATAATAAAACGCCAGGAAAGTCATTATATGATATGGTAAAAGAAAAACAAAATAAGTCACTGACGTCAGCCCTGTCACCGGTGAGCGAAGACAACGAACGTCGAGCATACACAAAACGTCTAGCGAAGTCTTTAAAGATACGGAAACGTCCAGCGAAGACAGTGACGGCAGCGAGGATAACCACTAAGGGCAAATCAGTTAGATAAATGCCTCTGTCATACAAATAATATTGACATACACACCACTTCCATGAAGCATACAAACTGATATTCAACGCCGCACAAACGATGAACAGTCAATGGGAGAACTTATCTGAAGCCATTTCCATGTTTAATGGAGCAAGAACCATAACCGAGATACACAAGCAAGCTTAGACATTTGATAGCGCTGGATACAAACGTACAAAGTATGGCCCTGTTCGAGTTGCTGTAATGCTCGTTGATCATTTGAGCTCACCGACGTAGAGAACGATTTAAAGGAAATTCCATCCAGGCTTGCAAGCGAATTGTATAATCCTGGATAGACCCTCCCCCCAAAAAACCCCGTGTTTTTTTGCGAAAGACTGATCTACAAGCGCACGTTGGTATAACCCAAAATATTTTATGTCACTTGACAGACACCATGAAATACTAACCTCTCATCTACATCATCTCCATCTCAATCCGATAACACTGTATGTACAAGTGGAGATAAAACGAAGGATGGATGAAGAGTATTTCATCTATTTTCCCGGGATTGTTTCTACAACAACGAAGAAATATTCACCAATAAGTCCACTGGGATAAATTCCTCCGGCAATTATATTAAACCAACGTTAACTCGATTGGCGAAACACCCAGACTAATATTCAACAATATTACAAAATGGCAGATCAGGCTCATTGTTCTTTGATCTACTGGCAGATTAGGGTCTATGTCCTTTAATCTACCGGCACATCAAGGCCTATGTCCTTTGATCAACCGGCACATCAAGGCCTATCTCCTTTAATCTACCGGCACATCAAGGCCTATGTCCTTTGATCTACTGGCAGATCAGGGTCTATGCCCTTTGATCTACTGGCAGATTAAGGTCTATGTACTTTAATCTACCGGCACATCAAGGCCTATGTCCTTTGATCAACCGGCACATCAAGGCCTATCTCCTTTGATCTACCGGCACATCAAGGCCTATGTCCTTTGATCTACTGGCAGATCAGGGTCTATGTCCTTTGATCTACTGGCAGATCAGGGTGTTATAGCCTTTGATCTACATCACAGTTCTGACTCGCGTCATGCTAAATAAATATACCCTTGATTTGAATATTCATAAAACACCATTGTAAGTTTTGCTAGGAGTGGACCCAAAAATTACGGATACCGATACAGAGACCGACATGGAGAAATTGATACCAAGTACAAAGTCAAAGGGCTGAATCTGAGCTATCGTTCCAGTCTAGTAGTTAACTTGATGTCTTGAAAGTTTACAGCCCGAACAAGATCAACGCTTCCGCGTGTAAACATTGGATCCACACAAAACTGTACGTTTATATATCCACCAAATTTTCAGTCGATTGTTACGACTCTATGGTCACAAACTAAGTAATAGAAAAGAGCTAAAACCAACGAGTTTCGTAAAATTCAACAAATAATTCATTTCCCTGGAATATAAAGTGAAAATTAAAAAGAATGCACAATACTGCGAATATAATCCCAAATAGTCAAAAAGCTGTAGCACCAGTCCTGGCGAATAAAATTCTAATTAAATTTCAGTTCTGATCGAAATAATATCCAACGCTTAGGTGTTGATGTGGAGGCAGTGGCATATGATGTGGTGATGAGGAAAGAGTCTTTTAGTTAACTACAAAAAAATTAATCCAAGATGTCCTTGTCTAAATTTACTATAATTCCAAATTAATATTTCTGTCCAAGAATATTATTAAAGAGCACTTTGTATTTACAGTCAATAAATAATATGAATAAATAAATTACAGCCCAAACGAAATAATGATCATAACAATACAAATGAATCTGCTTCAAGAGTTTGCAGCACGAATGAGTAATTTCCAGATAATCAAAAATATAATGTTGTTCTAGGGTTTAACGCCATTTTTCAGCACACGATAGGCTATACATGGCGGCCAGTATTAATGGTGGAAGAAGAACCCGGGAAAACCCCGGAAAAAACCACCAACCCACGAGAAGCTACTAGCAAGTTTTCTCACATACCCACACTGACCGAATCCGAGACTCGAACCCACGCAGACAGAGGTGAGATGGCAGTGATCCGTAACGGAGAGCGCTTTAAACCACTCGGCCACTCGGGGCCCCAACAAAAATATAAAGCTCTATACCAGACCCGGTCGCAATTAGCATTTTCTGGAAATACTATAGCTTAATGGAAGTTTCCATACTAGAACAATCTGTTACTAAAATTATAATATAGAATGTGGCAAACATCAGGTGAGCTAGGTAGTTTTATCGGAGAATTTCCATAACTATGACCTAGACCCAAATAAATAAATATATTTAGTTCTATTGATAATGATCATAATATTTAACCCATACTATGAGAAAATATTAGCTATGTATAGTTGATTTGCAAAGATAAAAACATCATCGGTGGACAAGGTCAAGTCAAAAATCAAACATAACAGACAATGATAGAGAAAAAAACTAACAAACAATGCAAATTAAATATACATAACACGACCTTTAGAATAAGTCTATCAAATTGTGTACCGAAACGAGTGCGACTTATAGATTGCAACACATTACTGTACGGACACGATGAGCACCGGTATTAAAAAAGGGAATGTTCCATGACAAGCACTTCACAGCGAATACAAACTTTGACCTAGAAAGATGACTCATAATTCAGCACAGTAACCGAGCGATGGACCCACTTCAGACACGTGAACTGAAGTGCGATGTTGTGACTTGCTACCAGTGATGCCGTACTCTGCAACATTAGCGATGCAGCGCAGCCTTGCTACACCTTTACTTTCTAAAGTGATTCCGTTCATGCGCCTTACCGCTCTGCTATCGAAAGCGATGCAGCACGTCCTAACTGCTTTCCTGGTAAAAATGATGACGTGCGTGTACCTATCTTCGGATCTCATTCATGCGCTCGCAAACCATTTTGGGTACCATTCGCTCATCGTGGTGTACAAAGAAAAGAAAAATACACGTTTTCTACGTTTTGCCTGGCTGTTGAGACTTTGAACGTCGACTCAAGACGTTGAGACGATGACCCAAAGATCTGGGAGGAATACTCTGCATCAAAACGTTAGCCAAAGCTGTATTTGTGTACTTGGGACGAGGAGACCAAGTACTATCAAAGCACTGCCGCAGACATGCAGCATCATGTCTCACACAGTCACATTATCCTGACACTAGGTATTCATACCCACAGGGGCTCATTACAAAGAAACTTAGGAGTATCCGTCAATGAATCGAGGGAAGAGGTCTAACCTGTAACAATATAACACAAGGGAAGATACGAGTCTGCACCCCTCGATAGTTCCAATCCTGCTAGTTTATCCTAATTTCGTCAGCTAATTTCCAACTTAAGCCAGTCGTAATCAAGAATAGTTCAGTTTTCAGAACAGCTCGACACACTTCGTTCAGTTTGTGACATATTGAAGAAAATGCAACAATTGTTCGCCGACTTTGACGCCTGGATAAGTGCAGGCAAGGAAGTGCCGTTTGCATTCGGATGTTTTTGGATTTCACCATTGACAGAAAGGTAAGATCCGAACAACCTCTAGTCCACACTTCAGTGCTAAATACAAGCAGAAGATAGCATATTGATAACTGTTTAGGTGATTACAATAAGTATTGGCATGTATTTTCATACAACAAGTCTGTTTCAAGAGTTAACAACGCATGTTGCAACAATGTAACCAGCAATCAGCACCAAATTTACCAGCTTCAATATGATTTGTTTTTTGCCACCAAAATTAGAACGCATGACAATGTACATTCAGGATATTTACTGCGGACCCCTAACCCTCGGTTCATTGACGGAAACTCCTAATTTTCTTTGTAAAGAGCACATGTGGTTAGTACCATTTCTATAACTCTTTGGTATGATTCGGCCGGGATTCGATGAGAGACGAAATTCTTTTGCTAAAAACTAAATTCGTAACGATTTGTTTATGGTTGCATGCAAAGCAGGCATTGAAAACACCAGACGGGTGCTCAGATATTACTCTTCCCCCTGAGATGCAAAGGATGTTATGATTGGTTGGACAAGAAGATCTGTGTCTGAGATGCAAAGGATGTTATCATTGGTTGGACAGGAAGATCTGTGTCTGAGATGCAAAGGATGTTATGATTGGTTGAACAAGAAGATCTGTGTCTGAGATGCAAAGGATGTTATGATTGGTTGGACAAGAAGATCTGTGTCTGAGATGCAAAGGATGTTATCATTGGTTGGTCAAGAAGATCAAAGCGGGGTGAATTTGCCCTCACACTCGGAACTTACTTGCGCTTACGATAGTGACAGTTTACAATTGAATGTAACACTTTTCTGTTATAAGGCCATTTTAATTTTCTAACTTCACTGGTTTAAATTTAGATTTAACATCTGGCAAATATCCGTAGGAAACGAAACAATGTTGCCCCTCCATTCGGATATATTCTAATTTTATGATTGGTAGCGACAAAAATAATGTCACTTAAAATAGATATTTTCTCAACGTTCAAGTTTAGCTAACTTTAAATGAAGCAAATAGTATAAATGAAATTAACATATTATCAAGTTCAAATTAGTAGAAAATCTTCAATCTACTAAGAGTATATATATATATATATATATATATATATATATATATATATATATATATATATATATATATATATATATATATATATTCGATTAATGGATCCTGAATACACATTTTTTACCAAAGGCTATGCTGAGATTTTTCTATGCAGATTAATATCTCACGCATTACGTCTCCTTTATTGAAATATTATTGTTAAGTGTCGAACTAAATTACACTAATGCACTTTCACATCTGTTGGGCATAAAATGCTACATTGACTTCTTATATTAAGTGCGAAATATAGGAACAGTGTGGTTTACAAAGTATGTACAATGAATGAGTTTATCAGGCCCATTCAATAGAAACCACCTTATGTGCACTGGGGACCTCATTTGCACAACAGTAGGGAACGGATGATATTGAGTGGGCTTGGTTGGGATTCATGACGACGAAATGCTTTGCTAAAAACCAAATTCGTAACGATTTATTCAGGTTTGCTTCAGAGGTCTTGCTGATCGACATTCGATGAGAGCTGTCTGTGCAAATAACATTTTGCTTCTTTGTTTCTTTATTTTAAAGTGTGCATCTTTCGTTCTCTTTGTTTTTCGGTTTTTAAAAAAAAATGCAACAACACTCCCCCCCCCCCAACAATAAAGGATTTAATTTAAATCTTTTACTTTTTCTCAGCTGTGAGATTTTTGTTGTAATTTGTAATTAGACGTGTAGCCGAGTTTCCAGCTTTGTATGTACTTTATCTCACAGTACATGTTTAGTCTTAGATTTTGTGTAGAAATCGTCTTATTAAACTCTTAGGTTTATGCAATAGCCATTCTTTTCCACATGACACACGCGCTTAGATCTTTCATAAATTTTCTTACCCCAATTTATACGTCTTGAAGTTTCTTGTTCAAGTGTGTATGTATGTATGTATGTATGTATGTATGTATGTATGCATGCATGTATGCATGCATGCTTGCATTTACGTACGTACGGACATATGTATGTATGCTGGTGTTCATACGAGTATATAATCAGATATATATTTTATCTATGCATTTGACAGCTCTGGTGGCGTAAGTGGTTAGAGCGTCCACCTCTGATGCGGGAGGTCACGGGTTCGAACACCGGCCAAGCCATACCAACGACTTATAAAATGGTACTAGCAGCCGCCTGGCTTGACGCTCAGCATTAAGAGGTTAGTCTTAGGACTGGTCGGCCTGGTGTCAGGATAATGTGGCTGGGTAGGGACATGATGCTACATGTCTGCCTGGTGTCAGGATAATGTGACTGGGTAGGGACATGATGCTACATGTCTGCCTGGTGTCATAATAATGTGACTGGGTGGGACATGATGCTACATGTCTGCCTGATGTCATGATAATGTGACTGGGTAGGGACATGATGCTACATGTCTGCCTGGTGTCAGGATAATGTGACAGGGTAGGGACATGATGCTACATGTCTGCGGCATGATGCCCCAGCGCTAGACATCACTATAAACTGCCACACTGAAGACATCGTAGCGATATCTGATTGTTAGAGCTACGTTAAAAATCCCCAAAACACAACACGTGTATGTATTCTATCTGTATGTTATTCTTATTAAGGTTCTAAAATAAAATTTTATTGTCTGTTTAAATCTTTGTGTAACATAAGTTTTATATAACAGTGTATACTAGTATCTCTATGACGTTTGCACCCGTGTATACTAGCATTTCTATTGCTTTATGAATCAGTATATACTAGTATCTCTATGACTGTTATGCATAAGTGTATAATAGAATCTCTATGACTGTTATGCATCTTTACTAGTATCTCAGTGTATATTAGTAACTCTATGACTGTTATGCATCAGTGTATACTAGTAGCTCTATGACTGTTATGCATCAGTGTACACTATTATCTCTATGACTGTTATGCATAAGTGTATACTAATATTTCTATGACTTATGCATTTGTGTATACTAGTATCTCTATGACTGTTATGCGTCTTTACTAGTATCTCTATGACTTATGCATCAGTGTATACAACAATGTCTATGACTGTTATGCATCAGTGTATGCTAGCATCGCTATGATTGTTATGCATCAGTGTATGCTAGTATATCTATGACTTACGTATCCGTGTATACTAGTATCTCTATGACTGTTATGAATCAGTGCATACTAGTATCTGTATACTATATGGAGCTGTGGTAGCTTTGCATGATGAGTGTCGGAATCGTAATCCAACGGTATTGGCTTCGACATGCGTCCAGACCAACCAGGGTCGGCTTCCTCGGAGTTTCCTGGACAATAATGTGTTATGATTGTTGTAAAAAGTTTTAAAAATGTGTAATGTATCTTCATCAATAAAACTTTATGTTGCTTATATATGTATAGGCGTGTAGTCCTTTGTTTATCTATGTAATAGTTCTTTAGCAGGTGTTATTTATTGTTATGTTTAGCGTTAAATAAAATATATTATGTCTTACAAACAGTAATAAATATACATCAATTTACTGGATGTTTTGGATACTTTGTAAACATAAGGGGCTTTAAAAGCATTGTTATTTTTTTTGTTTTTTCCTTCTTAAAGGGAAGTGATGAGAGATTAATCAGTAGGCATCCACGAGTTACTTCCCATTGTGACACAGCTTTGAAAACAGGACCATATGAAAATACCAATGGAAGATCCTCTCCGCGGTTAAGTAATGAAAAACATGTATGTAATCTTAAGAAATTGATATGTAATTAGACCACACTTGTTCATAACTGAGTGTCCTGTCACAAAATATCTCATAAATACCCCCCCCCCTTTTCTAAAACAATTATATCGTGATATTTAATGATATATCCCCGTACCTGTATCCTGATTTGATAGGGAAATGAAAATAATTGTAACAATTTAATACTTTTGAACAATAAATATTTTTTCATTATATTGTATCCTTCATCGAAATATAGAGCAAAAAAACTCCCGTGGTTTATACACAGCAATTTACACACGGCTGACTCGGGAATGTGTCACCATTGGTGCCGCAAAAAGATAATCTTTTACTGGGATCTGTTATTCCTATAACGGGGGTCAGCATCTTTCCGTTTGTAGTACTGACTTGCTGCAGTCGACAAAAAGAGAGGTAGACACAAAGGCGCATGCAGTTGACTAGAAAATTATATGTTTAACCTGCAACTCCGTGAAAATATTTTTATAAGCTTTCACGTAACAATTCACATTTGACGCTTTCGCCTTCAGGTACATTAGTGTCTGTTGAATGAATCTTTGATGGTTCTCAATCGTCTTGCAATTGTGAGGTGAGAAGAAGAAAAGGCCAGATGACAGTCCAATATGGAGGAGTGGCGGAGTCTCGCTTGCAGTCCTTTTTGTGTATTTATAGTATAGACACAACTACATGTTTTCACAGAATGTTGTCATTTTGTTTTTTGTTGATAAGACGTCAAACTGATGTACTTGAATCAAGGGCTCACGTCAGTGTGGAAACTGCAGTGGTTACGGTCACGAATGTCGCACTCAGGCATGTGTAACATCCTCCAGCGCGCGGGCCAGATAAGCGATTTTTAAAGTCACATTTATGTTGTATATAAACGGAGAAATGCAGATCGCGGAATGTAGGTTGCACGTGCCTGGTTTACCTTGTGAATGAAACCAATAGCCACGTGATTGGTAAACCATGAAATCATTGTATACAAGACACGAAGGGAGGAAAAGAAAGTTGCATAGTACGGCGAGACTTTGTAAGAACGCACAGTAAGAAAGCTAAACGGATAAATTTGTGTGTACATACGTTTATGGGCGCGCTCGCCCGCATGTGTATTTGATACAGTTGAGAGAGAAAGAGCTGCATATTCATCCATAACACAATAAAAAGTTTCCCGTCAAAAATTTTTACGCAGGAATCTTACCGTAGGATTTTAATATTTTGTTTGACTGTTGAATGATCGTTATTCATAACGTGTCCCACACAGACACATACATGTCTACTAATATTTGGAAGTCCTTTCACTTATCCCTATTTCTACAGTGCTCGACAATTAAAAGACGTATTTAAAAAGAAGAAGAATGCAGTATTATTGGCAGATGGTTTTTCTGAGCTAATTAAATAATTTCTGTCAAGAAAAGTGCAGATAAAAATAAGAACATAAATATGTTCAGACTAATTTTGATGCAATTGGTTAATGACAAACTTAAAAAAGTTCTCATAAAAACACGAATAAACCCCATCCATATTGAAGATATGTGGAAGAAATAATGCAAGCTCAACACGTGCACCGTAAATACGGAACTTTACAACAGAAGGGCCGGGGCTTTCATGTAGAGCTAGTACTACAAAAAAGAGCTGAAACTATTGTGACTTTGACCCAAGGTTAAATTAGTGAAGCTATGTGCTGCAGAGTTGTCTTTGCGTCCTAATACGGTATTTCATGTATGAACAGAAACCACGACTGGTGAAACAAATATACGCAAATGCCAAATTTCTATCAAAAGATTAATGCATATTTTCTAAGTTTGTGACCTTGATACCAAAGTTAAAAGCTTGAGGGATGATGCAGCGGAATGAATGCTCTTTGTTTTATGATAAGATATTCCATGAAATCAGAGCCCCCCCCCCCCCCCGAAAGATATCTCTTGGTTTCGTCAATACAAGACTACAAGTCAGCAGCGAGCATAGCAGCAGGACGGATGTATTAATGGAGCTAGCGATGGAACACTTAATTCCCGCCCAGGCCCTGAGTGCGATAAAGGGACTTGGTCTTTTGGTCGCCTCAGGATGGAGCTTGAGGGCAGAGCAGAACAGAACAACTCTGTTGTTAATTTGGGAGAAAACAGAAGAAACAAGACACAGGCCTAGGAATCGACGCAGAGGAGGAAAATGGCGCCAACTGAGGGAGCAATCATTGCAGACCGTGTCAGGGAGAAGTCCTCAACGCGCGATTCAACAAGAAAATAATCCCCAGCAGGAGATTGAGCCACTCCAGCAAACTTCTCCAGCTAAATCGGAAGAAGTAACTATGGCCAGACCTTCAATCATTTCTGCCCAGGCAAAACCAGACCACGCTCTGAAGAAACAAAAGGCACAGGAAACGTTTGCCAGTGTAGCGGCCTTTACCCCTGTTGCCACAACTTCACCATCTTGGCAGAGGGTTCAGCGTGAAATGGAATCCACTGTAGAAACAGACCTACAAATGTCCTCATCTAGTGAGGAAGAAGTAGAGGAAGAAGTAGCTGAGGTAGAAGAAGAAGAGGGAGAGACTGATAAAGAGGAGCCCTACATGCGTCAGCTGTTGGATATGGGACCGAGGCCGGCGATTGATGATACAAAAAAAGCAGGAATCTACATCAGCGCTGTGAAATATCTCTCCTGGCAAATCCTCAGCAATTACAGACCCAGACCACAACAATGGCACTTTGGAGTCAGGGTACTCTCCCAATTTTACCAACATGCCTACCAGACCTACCCTCTAATGGATCTGATTGATGAAGCGAGATATCTAACAACCCTGCACGGCTATAAAGAATTTCCTGAAAGTACCGGACAAGATACACGCACGGCAAGAAAAGTAAAAGAAGCTGAAGATCGCAGGAGAACCTTTGAGTAGCTGCCAAACAGCACTTTTTAGGGCTTACTAAATTGCCTCTTATTTAATGGGATTCCATTTTGGCTAGGAATCCCAATTATAACAATCTATGATTCTGATTTGATCCTTTTGGCCGGCTGCTCTAAATTCAAACCGATTGACTAATATTGACTCAACTATCATATGTCGCTAAGACATTAGTATTTCCAATTGTTAGGGACTCATTGAATGTATTCAGTGTACTAGTAAAATTCGATTGATAGGTGGTAGGAAAATTTTACAAACTGAATGAATTTGGCTAATTGCAGAGGTGGCTTACACATTATTGGCATAAGGATATGTCCATTAATACAACTGGACCGGATTTGAAATTGGTACAGCCTTCCCCTCCTTGCTAGGCCACCCGTACATGGACGGTATGTGGAACGATTTCCACCCGTCCACACACCAGGTGCCCGAATGAGACGTCATTGCTGCCAATCAATGGCAGCGGACGTCTCTTAACGCTTGGTTGACACCTGGTGGTAATGCAGCAGTACTGACTATGCTTGAGTGCGTGTTGGGTCCATTCCCTCTCAAGCAACTGCCCCTAGCTGGTGCAAAGGCTGCAACATTACTCAGTCGTCACCAGCTAGAATAAAGAAACACCTTGGGCATATTTAACAGCCCTCTTTGAGGGCATTAAAGCCTGGGGGATGCGGCACGCTTTCCTTCCCCCAGGAACATTTAACAGCCTGCCATGCAGGCATTAAACAGTGGCACATGCACAATATGTGCGCACGCCACTATAATTTGAAAGTAAGTAAGTAAATACAAGACTAGACAAGACATTATTACACTCACCTTGTAACGTTTACAACAAGATATGTATGTAAGAAAAGAACATGACTATAGCGTGTGATATGATTACATAATGCTTGAAAGGGATTACATAGAAACAACAACATAATCTAAGAACCTGTGAATATGTTACAAGAGTCGTATGTTGCACGTATTCATTAACTGATTGTATTTATAAATGTTAGTCCTGGAGACGTAACAATGAGGTATACATTTATGTCCTTCATTATGAACATAAGAACGTGACGGAAATTAGTAATAGTCATCACCAATTTCTTGCGACTGACAGAGTATACAATATATTTCGTTATAGGAAACTTTAGACCATATACCAGTTTCATTAGGAAACCTAAGCCATTGGAGAGCTTTCCATTTTTGTGAAATGTCAGGCCTAAGTATTTATATTCATCTACACCATCAAGACAGGCATTTAATTTTATTTGTTATGTCTGATCTTGTTTTTTGGAACCAATACAAAATTTTTTTGTTTTCTCTGTATCGAATTTACGTAAATAGTTATCACAATATCTGCTTAAACATACCAATGGTATATTGCAAGTCAACAAGATTATCTGCACAAGTATAGTGTCGTCAGCGTAGAAAAGCAGCATAACATTTAACATATTTACGAAATCAGTATGTCTGGAGTACACCACAACCTGTACACCTATTTATCAATACAAATAATTCTGGTTCATTTAAGCATAAGGAGAACAATAATGGAGATAAAATTTCCCCTTGACCTACACCTGAACAATATACAAACACAAAACAAAACGAAACAATAACACGAGAACAAAATAAAAATAAAAACAGAAAATGCATTATTTTCAGAGGCAGATGATTTGATATAATTATAAATATTTAATATAGCATTTAAACATATTCGACTGATGCCTATCTAATACAATATATGCCATGCTCCAGCTCTCCACACATTATCAAAGACACTTTTAAAATAAACAAAAGTACAAAAAGGTCATTTTGAAATGTTTAATAAATTCAATAAGGTTATCCAAAAGAAATAGATTGTATATTGTGAAATATCCGTTCCTGAATCCAGTTTGAGTATTAGACAGTAATATATTATCATCAATGAATTTTACAAACTAAGGGAGGCAACTTGTGTTATCCAATAGATGTCGCCAGTGAAAAGCGCTGAAATATCAGATCGATCCGCTAAGACGTAGATAGATTAACATATTGAAACCTTAGCTGGTAAAGATGATAGCTGGCGTCTACCAGACATTTGTTTTGCCAACTTGTGGGGCAGTCAAGCGGCAAGTCACGATCTCTTCGTGGTTCATCTATACTGGGTTTTTAGTACATACCACGTACAAATTAAAATAATATAACTTTAAAAATCTGTCATCCATTTTTAATGAAATTTCCACCACATGCTTAAATATCCTCTGTCAATTTCCATGACTTTTTTTCAATGACATTAACTACGATTTTAAAGAAAACGCTATGGTATTTAGCTGAAAAAGCATTCTCTTTAAATTTGACAGGTTATTTGAAGGAATGCACATAAAGATGACATTTAACTCAGACAGCAGGAAATTGATATACATGTACGTTTTACATATATGTTTTCAACTAGTTGGTATATCTTTATTAAATTGTTTAAAATATGACAGAAAATGTACGACAAAATACTCATACGCGTCTAGATATGTGAAAATTGTCAATCATAGAGAAAACGTTTTACAATGTATTTAGGGGAATGAAGATTGCTCATAGGCTTGTGTATACAGCATGAATATAAAGTTTGTTCAAATAATGCATGAACAAAAATGTATGATAGAGGCAGCGCACAGTTCTCCTAATACTGTTCAGTCTTTCATAGAGTTGCAGAATGCACTATAGTCTGTTGCATACAGAGTAGAACCTTACTAGAAAATATAACTCTTGGAGTTCTTGTTGCTTGATCTATTTTTCGTGCCCTGAAAATAAATAATTGTTGAATAAAGTGGTGAAGTTGCAAATACAGTGCACATCTCAGAACGAGCGAACTTTGGAAATGGGCAGGAGGGTCTTCATTAAAAATCCCAGATAATCCTAAATGTTCTATCAAAAGTCCAAAGGTATAGAATGCTCAGAATGAATTCCAATAGTTTTGAACGTACTGATTTGCCAATATTCTTGCATATACCACAATGATATAATCCAGAATGACTTTGAACGAATCCTCACTAATCCCAAAGTAATATTTTGTTCCCAAAACGTCAATGAGCACTTTGTAATTCTAATGGTAATGAAAGCAAGGTGGTTGTTATCACCGAATTCAATAATGGGGGAAAGAGCTGAACTAAAATACAGTTCTAAGTGTGTCAAAGCCAATATCAAAGCCAAACATTCCTTCTAGATTGTGGGATAATTTATGTGGTGCTTGTTTAATTTTGTTAGAAAAGTATCACATTTGATGATCCAACAAAAGTTTTGTCTTCTTGAATCAATACTAGACCAACTACTACATCAGTTCCATCAACAAACATTTTAAATAAGTGACTGAAATTTGGAGCTGAATGAACCATGAAGTCTGGACATATACTTTGTCAGTTTGTCAAAAGATTCCTGACACTTGTCAGACCAAGGAAAGTTTTGAGATCTTACTCAAAAAATTTGTCAGAGGATCGGCAATTATGGAGAAATGTGAGCAAAACTTCCCATAATGTCAAGCCATACCTAATTCTCGAATCAGCTACTTTGTACTAACAGGCACTGTGAATTTAGAGATAGCCTTGACCTTAACCTCTGCGGGTTAACTTGACTATGTTCAATAATATGTCCTAAAATTGTAATACAAGCACGGTAAACTCACCTTCACCTAAATTAATTGTAAAATGTGCATCACTGAGTCGATCAAAGAATTTTTGAGTGGTTTCCAACTGATCTTTCCAGATGTCTTGTAGATGAAGATGTCATCGATATATGTGTTACAATTATCTAGATCAGATGCTATTATGTTCATTTAACGCTGGAATGTTGACGGATAATTTTTCATACCAAACGGCATTACTATATATTTATAAAGTCTTATCTGCAGTTGCAAAATGCCAACATTCTTTTCCTCTTTCCGTCAGTGGAATTTGACAGAATCCTTTGAAAAGGTCAAACTTGGCGACAGCATTTGCATTTTTTTGAATATTTTTTTCAATGCAGTTATCTATTCTTGGCACTGGAAATAAATCAGTTTTGGTTACACATAAATTAATGTGAGCCACGTCTAACAATGTTACAATGTAATCCGCAATGTAAAACCTAAGGACAATTTTAACGTAGGATTTCCCTATAGTCCCCATAAATTGACGTCAACCACTTCTAACAACGTTTCAATTTACCACCAATGTTAAACCTACGGATCTATTTAGCATTGGATTTCACCTTGTCACCATTACATTTATTGGCACCTATATAATTATAATATGTCACCCGGTTCTCCCATATAACTACTTCCCTCTAACAACTAAACGTTCCACAACCTGGATACATTCCTTGTAGCAACTAAACATACTATCATTTGGTTACATTCCAACCTTTCCGTCACACCGCAATATGCTTTGTTAGTTGTTTGTTTTTATACACGAGATATTAGTTTCACCGAGTACGATACACTATAGTAGATCATATGGAACGCCAGAACTATCTTATGTCGTTCTCTCTTATTGTATTAGGTGAATTGTTATTTACATACGGGGATTCATTCTATGTGGTTGTTTCGTCAGTTGTGACATTATATGTGGTGGTTTTGCCATTATATGCGGTAGTGATGTTATTCAATGCGGTGGTTTCCTCAATAAGAGTGGTGCTTTCTCAGTTATATTTGGTGGATGCTTCCTTACATTAGGTGCTTAAGTCTTTTCCTTTGTGTTCGGTGGTTATGACTTTAGAGATGTGTTACTTAAAATATCTTTATGTTAGGTGGTTTAATCGGTATATAATATGCTTTTCTCTTTATACAATGTTACTACAATAATCTTGATGATAGCCGGTAAACTTCGTCAAACGACTGAACGTTACTGGTAAAGAATTCAAAGTACTTATACACCGATGTTTTATAAGCTTTCGTAATTTTCGTTTTTTCTTTCACACGCTTTAGAAACATACAAAACGAAAATGCAGGATATTCTTGAAAGGTTGAACTTATAAAAACGTTTTACGGTAACTTTTCCAGAGAGAGAATAACACCAGATATTGTTAGTAAACTTCGAGGTATGACATAATTCTCACTGGGTGTTACAAACAGATCTGACGCGATGAATGTGCGTTCAGCGTGTACCATTTTGGACCAAGAGAACCTGTCAAAGGGAAGTAGGTTTGCATGTGCAGCTAAATCTCAACTACTTTCAAAATTCAGTTAACATGAACTTATTTCATCTAACATCATCTTGAATGTTAATTACTATAGTATTCGCACGCACACGATTCCGTTTGTTTGTACACCCTATCGCTTTTAACAACAGAAAGCATCAACGATATAAAAAAAGTGCACAAACTGTAGTAATTTCATTCGTGAATTTTTTTATTTCTAACCTGGTTACTATTATATAACTCTTAAGTATAAATTTATTCAACTGTTTTTGTAAATACATAATTTGCTTTTGGTTTTGTGGGGATTTTTTTGTACACAGGAGCATTGCTCTGCCTCGATAGATCATGTCCGTAAAACAGATTCTAATACAGTATTTTGTACACAGGGGCATTGTGCTCAAGTCCGTAAAACATATTCTAATACAGTATTTTGTACACAGGGGCATTGTGCTCATGTCCGTAAAAGAGATTCTTATACAGTATTTTGTACACAGGGGCATTGTGCTCACGTCCGTAAAACATATTCTAATACAGTATTTTGTATACAGGGGCATTGTGCTCATGTCCGTAAAAGAGATTCTAATACAGTATTTTGTACACAGGGGCAATGTGCTCATGTCCGTGAAACATATTCTAATACAGTATTTTGTACACAGGGGCATTGTGGTCATGTCCGTAAAAGAGATTCTTATACAGTATTTTGTACACAGGGGCATTGTGCTCATGTCCGTAAAACATATTCTAATACAGTATTTTGTACACAGGGGCAATGTGCTCACGTCCGTAAAACATATTCTAATACAGTATTTTGTACACAGGGGCATTGTGCTCATGTCCGTAAAAGAGATTCTTATACAGTATTTTGTACACAGGGGCAATGTGCTCATGCCCGTAAAACATATTCTAATACAGTGTTTTGTACACAGGGGCATTGTGGTCATGTCCGTAAAAGAGATTCTTATACAGTATTTTGTACACAGGGGCATTGTGCTCACGTCCGTAAAACATATTCTAATACAGTATTTTGTACACAGGTGCATTGTGCTCATGTCCGTAAAAGAGATTCTTATACAGTATTTTGTACATAGGGGCATTGTGCTCACGTCCGTAAAACATATTCTAATGCAGTATTTTGTATACAGGGGCAATGTGCTCATGTCCGTAAAACATATTCTAATACAGTATTTTGTACGCAGGGGCATTGTGCTCACGTCCGTAAAAGAGATTCTAATACAGTATTTTGTACACAGGGGCAATGTGCTCACGTCTGTAAAACATATTCTAATACAGTGTTTTGTACACAGGAGCGTTGTGCTCATGTCCGTAAAACAGATTCTAATACAGTATTTTGTACACAGGGGCATTGTGCTCATGTCCGTAAAAGAGATTCTTATACAGTATTTTGTACACAGGGGCAATGTGTTCATGCCCGTAAAACATATTCTAATACAGTATTTTGTACACAGGGGCATTGTGGTCATGTCCGTAAAAGAGATTCTTATACAGTATTTTGTACACAGGGGCATTGTGCTTACGTCCGTAAAACATATTCTAATACAGTATTTTGTACAAAGGGGCATTGTGCTCATGTCCGTAATACAGACTCTTATTTATTATTTTACTGAAGTTGAAGCAGCACCCCATGTTTGTCGTTTGACCGAGCCTGGTGTATTAAAATGGGAAGTTTCTTTGCTCTCAGCGTCTCTTACTTATTATGGTCATTTCGTATTCTGAAGCAGTATCATGGTATAAAAGCTTGTTCAATATGACTACCACAATCGGAACTTACATAACAAATTAACGGTATACTAATTTTGTGAAGGTTTTTTGGAATAATGCATTTTAAAAGCGATTTATTTACTCCCATCTACCCCCCCTCCTCCGAAAAGAGGGTCGTGAGAGATTGTGAATGGTTTATTTATTTATTGACTCTGATCACTCCCACCCTACACAGCTTGGAATTCATGTGCGGTAGTGAGAAGCCAGTCTGACATGAACATGATTTTTAACCGAATCTCGCTGAACGCCGTAGGTACAGCGTTCGCACACCTTCCCGTTTGATTCTACCCCTATCGATTTTGAAAACAAAAGGCATCAAGGACATAAAACGTAGTCATTTCATTTATCAATTTATAATTTCTAACCTGATTATCTCTAGGGGGTCAGAAACGCTCAGCTTGTAGACGTTTCGAATCAAATGGGGGTCTCTTTAATAACATGGTCGACATACCTGCATGAGCGAGTCTATGTTTTCAAGCAATAGGTGTGACGTAGTTCACTGTTTTTGATAATCTCGCTTTTCCCGTAAATTTTGGAGTTACGTTTCTTTGAACACATGTATGCAAGAGTTCCTCCCTTGTATTTGTTAAATTTAAAAACAAATATTTTAAAACTAGACATTGCAAATATTGGACGCAGACGACACAGTTTTTACTGAATTGAACTTTTCTAGAACCCAGAAAAGGACAATGAGCAGTCTGTATGCTTGCTTACATCAAGAAAGTCCGTTTGGTTTGAAACGTCAGTAAAATGATTGTGTTAGTACACCCTGGCGACAATCAGGTTAGAAATTATAAATTGATGAATGAAATGACAAAGATTTGTTCATTTTTCTATATCCTTAATGCTTTTCGTTTCTACAGTCGGTAGGGGAAACAAACAATCGGGAGGGTTTCGACTACTATAGTAACGAACATTCAAGATAATGTTATGTATATTTAATTGTGTGTGCTTAACTTTTGACCATGGTTGTTAGTTGTAGATAATGTAAGCAGCATGTTTACATAGGTAGCATTAGTCCATTATTGTAATTGTTATTTGGTAAGATGTAAATAGGATGTCAAAACATTCTGGGTCCGGTCTGATTTACAATTTAGACTGGCATTTTCCATTGGAATGATTCACATCGAGGTCAAGTGAAAATGTGTATAAATAGGGATTTGATAAGCAAATAATTCATTCCTTTTTTAAAATCACTCTGTTGGAATCCTTTACAGTTGTGTTTTGCTTTGAGAGGAATTATTTAAAATATACATTGGAATTACTAAAATGGGATTACTGTCAACCAATTCCAAGACATGCTGGATTGTATAATTGTGTTATATCTGGACGTTCAATAATATTGGAATTCATTCGGGACATTCTATGCATTTGGACTTGTCATAGGATATTTAGAATTAATTGGAATCTAATTCACAAAAAAAAGTCTCTTGAATTTTCAACTTGTATTGTAGTGAGATAAATTGTTTATTGATTTTACATAAATTGTTGGTTTCACTTTCTTTCTGTTACATATTTTAAGACCTTAAGTCATAACAATGTCTTCAGGAAATAAGTTCATGTTAATTGAATTTTGAAAGTAGTTGACTTACAGTTGCACATACAAACCTAATTCACTTTGACTTGCTCCAAAACTGATGCAGGCTGTGCGCACGTTCATCAGGACAGATTTGTTTGACACCCAGTGTTATCATATCATACCTTGAACAACAATATATTGTGCTGTTCTCCCTCAATCTCTCTCTGGAAAATAATTTTTAAGTTCAAACTTTCAAGGATACACTGCATTTTCATTTTGTATCTTTCAAGAAGCTGTAAAAGCAAAAGTTAAGTTGGAAATTATGAAACGTCTGAAATATCGGTGTAGAAGTACTTTGAAGCAACGGTGCAGAAGTGCTTTAAAACATCGATGTAGAAGTACTTTGAAGCGGTCAGAAATAATCCTATATAAGTAACATTCGGTCGTCTCACGAAGTTTTCCGAATATCAGCATTATTATTATCGTAGCAACATCTTATAATGAAATAAGCACCTTATATACGCTGATTAAACCACACAACAAGATATAAGTACCGCATATAAAGTCATAACCACCGAATATAAAGGTAAAGGACTTGACCACCGAATATAAAAGAAAAGGACTTGACCACCGAATATAAAAGAAAAGGACTTGACCACCGAACATAAAAGAAAAGGACTTGACCACCGAATATAAAGGAAAAGGACTTGACCACCGAATATAAAGGAAAATGACTTGACTACCGAATATAAAGAGACATGCACCGAATATAACTGAGAAAGCACCATATAAACCACAGCATATAATAACAACACAACTGCATATGATGACAAAACCACCGCATATGTCAAAACTAACGCATATAATGACGAAAACAATGAATATAATGACGGCACCACCGCGTATAATGACGACACCACCGCATATAATAACGAAACCACCGCACATAATGACGAAACCATCGCATATATATATATATGATGACAAAATCACCGCATGTAAATGATCGGCCCAAAATAATGACGAACAACATGTGTGTGTGTGTGTGTGTGTGTGTGTGTGTGTGTGTGTGTGTGTGATTTGGATATTTAACGTAGTTTTAAATTTTTTTCAGTCATATCGCTACGATGTCTGCAGTGTGACAGTTTATAGTGATGTCCAGCACTGGGGCATCAGGCTGCAGGCACATTATCCTGACACCAGGCCGACCAGTCCTAACACTAACCTCTTAGTGCTGAGCGCCAAGCGAGGCAGCTGTTAGAACCATTTTTATAAGTCTTTGGTATGACTCTGCCGGGGTTCGAACCCGCGACCTCCCGCATCCGAGGCGGACGAACAACCTAAGTAGTTATGGCGTTCCATAAAATAATACAATTTATGATAATATGGATGGCATATAGGCCAGAGCGAGCGAGCGAGCGAGCGAGCGAGAGAGAGAGAGAGAGAGAGAGAGAGAGAGAGAGAGAGAGAGAGAGAGAGAGAGAGGAACGAACATTACATACATTTTGCTCAAAGTCGATCACATTGTAATATGTATGGCCTGATTTTCTATCAATCTCTGGTGAATCCAGTTCTTTACTACTGCTTGACAACGGCCCATTTATGTTTGTCGGTTGATAGATAAAAGCCTGGAAACATGCGAAAAGAATTTCATTTGCTAATCACGTTGCATACATTCAAATGTCACTAAATGTCGCTAATTTTCTCCTTAATCGAAGTAACAAAGTTAATGTGTTGATGATTTTTTTGAATAAAATTAAAATATAAAATCTTCAAATTCTCATAACTGTAAGCACCATTGTTTCTGATTGAACTCAGAAGTGACTGAAGTTCTCAAACTCGCATCTGATGGATCAGCGACTTCTCGCACCCGATAGTCAAACGTTAAAACACTGCATACAACTGACCTCTGATATCACTGGCTACGTGTTTATGTTAACTCGTATTGACTATTTTGTTGCAGAAGGTCTGGCACCTCCCTGACTGCCACGATATAACACATTCATCATGTTCAGTTTGTCATAACATCATAATTACTTCATTTGACGAATATTATGCAAACCGTATACCAGAGATACTCGACTTTGCAGTTCTTTGCAGTTCATTGCATTACAAGAGCAGAATATAACATTTCATAAAACTGTTTTCCATCGTATCAGCAGAGACAAACTCTACGGTCAGTCGAAGCAGTAGTATATACGTGTATACATTCAAATCATAATTCAAAGGATTAAACTGGATTAAGATTAACCTTAATCTGAATGCAACTACCTTGCGTTCGAACCATCTTAATCGTCCAATGTAATTTTTAATTGTTCGTTATCCAACTTACGTCTTAATAAGAAAAAGAAATCATTCAGAATGCCTGGAATGGATGTTATGGTGTGGAGATATGACATTTTAAATATCCAGTCTTTTAAAAATACGCAATAGATACCACAGGCGTTTTTCAGTAATTTCCTGTCCTTAGATCATGGCTTGTGCAGTGTAATACGAGTAACCCAGGCGAAGTCGCATAAGGGTGGATGCAAGCGGGAGTGAGTTTAAGTGGATACCCCTTCTCTAGTTTCCCTATTTAAGGATCTACATTCCGTAAGAAATATTTTACTTGAAAAATTATTGCAAATAGTATTAGGTAAAAACAAAGCACCCCGCCCCAAAAAAAATACAAAAACAAAACATGAGAAGGTATACTAGGGTTAAAAGTGTTAAATCATATCAGCTGAAACCAACAATTTCCATTGTAGTAAATGACACTGCAGAAGTTGTTTTTCATTGACTAATAATTGGTAATTAAATACTTTCCATCAAATAATAATAGCTACAAAACCAGTACAGTTCTCGTTTCTCTCGACAGTGATATAATGACACCAATTTAATCAAACGATTGAG
>JAECUM010046925.1:0-10448 GCA_016617855.1 Megalonaias nervosa | reverse complement strand
TCAACACTGGCCACCTCCTCAAGACCGTGAGAGTCAAGATCGGCCAAGCAAGAAAGATGTTCTGTGTCCTCTGAAGATTGTTTACACATCTGAGTTACCCACAAAGTGAATTCCATGAAATTAAGAACGACCGCCTACACTTAGATGAACATAGTTGTTAAGTTCATGTCTCCAGTCCAGAAAGAGAAAGTATTAGTGTTTATTGCAAACTTACTGGAGTCTATGTTAGAGGGGGTGAAATGACAGTGCCAAGCTAAATATCGAGCTCGCTAGAGACTCTCGCTTCCTCCGACAGTCTGGACTCTCCTATTTCAATTGAATTTAGTATACCTGCCGACTTAATCTCTTCCAAAATTTGGGTCAAAATTGATCGTGTATAAGAATCAAACTATGCGTTAGACATGATCGATGGAAATGCTATCCTTCATAACGACCAGGAATCACCTCCTTCAGGCTGCGGACGATGCAAAACGTTAAGTGATCATCTTCCCAATACCAATCCAAATATCGTCCAGATTAATAACGACCAAGACCAAATGAGTTTAGAGTGTTCCGTTTGGAGTCACACGACCTTTTGCAGAGAGAAACGTTACACCGGAATGGAAACAATTATGCAAAAATATTAGTTAATGGGACATGTACAAACAACGAAGAGAAGCAGAAATCCATCTGGAACATGTAAGAATTTCCAAAGAGACCGTTTGTGGATTTTCTACAATACAGAAACTTCAATACTTGCTCGCCCCGCCATATATATTAAAAGCTTACCCTCAAGTCGATCATGGAGATGTCCCTTTTCAACGACTGACTTTTTCAGGAAGAAAATACATTCATGGCTATCATCACTAAAATCATTTCGATGCTATTACTATTATTAGTATCACATGATTTATTGGATCCAGTTACTATTGAGAGAAGTATGTCCAAGGAGATAACAATCGAAAGGAAGATATTCATTGCAGAGAGAGAGATGTCGTGGTTGTTTTGCTCAATTTGTAGATGATCATTCGTCTGCTTTTAGTGTTACTAGAGGCATCGCATGAAACAATTCCAACAAGAAAAGCTCTTGCTAATTATTGACAAAATGTATCACCTGTGGCTACCAGTTCCGAGATATGAAAGGACAATTTGATACCAAATGTAAAGTGAAGGAATTCACACTGAACTCTTATTGGTGTCAAGTACTGAACTTTGACAGATCAAAGGAAGCCGTAAAGTCAAATCAAGGCAAGATCAAGACTTTTGTTTCAAAACGGTCCTCCACAAATTTTTAATTTTGTCTGATCTTCAAATTGTAAGTTGACTATTGCAAAATGTATATCAGATCGTCTACAAGAAATGAGTGCGATTTATCCAAACAACACACGGCACCGTACAGGTACCATCCTTCTGTATAAGAAGAAGACAGTTCCAAGACAGAAGATCATTGTGACTGGAGACTTCCACCGAGAATAATTTAATTCCATACAGAAATAGTGTGATTGACCAACCGTCTGAATAACAATTACTTGTACCTGAAAGTTCAATGAAATCGAGCAGGATGCTGTATTCCTCGACTGAAGTGATGATGTGTCTTTCGAAAAGATTGCTGCTGTTTCCTGTAACATTAGTAATGCAGCACGACCATGCCGCTCTAATATCGCAAAGTATGTCATTCGTATGCCAATCTCTGGATGTTATTCGCGCACTCACAAACCAATATGGATAGCACAAGCTCATCGAAAATCACAAATAAAAGAAGAATACACGTTTATCGTGGTTTTGCTTGTCTAGTTCATTCCAGACTTTCAAAGAGGATTGACCTGACTATCTGGGATGACCCATGCCCATATCTTTAGTGAGAGCAGGATTTGTTTACTTGGCACAAAGAAACGAAGTGTAATGTTTCAGCTGTGTTGTGAAAGTTCATGAACTGGAGAAAAAGATACAGCCTATTTTGAGTATGCCAAAGGGTTTCCGTGCTGTCACTATCTTCCTTGGGTTGACCCAGTTTATCATTCTCGTGGATATTATAGAAAAGATAATTCGTAGTATATATTTGGATCTGCGAGAGCACGTTTGCAAGTATTTTGAACAGATGCAACTAATAAGCCAAAAAAAAGAAAAAAAAAAATAGTTGTATCTTGTATCAAATGAATAGATTTTGGTGTTTAAATATTATTGCAATTCTAACTGAAGAATACCGTAGCATATTTGAAAACAAGATTTGTGCCTAGACGCGACAAGACTCTTCTGCGAACATGTTATGAGATCTACACGCAACAACTTCTGTCATCAGTGTTGCACCGATTTCAATGTGAATGGAGAGTTTACAAGAATCCACTGAGAATCAATCTGCTATTTTGATCAAATGGTAAACAAATGTTACAAAACTCTCCATGTCACGACTTCTGTCAACAGTTTTGCACCAAATTCCTTGGAAGAATGTCAAACACATCGATCGACATTTAATGTTTTGCCAAGCACTTTGTACAAAAATAATTCCACAATAGGATACAATTCCCTTGAATTTAGGATGACGTGTCCTGAATGAATTAGTTATTCAATGTCTTGTATTTCTTTTACCAGCAGTGCCAAATAACCATTGGGTTTGATGTATGGGTTTGACTCGCAATAAATTGCTGACTACGAGAGATGGAATCGGCTCTGTTTGGGGCATGAATTGAATTTTAATTAGGATCCGTTAGATAACGGTCGGAGGCATGGAAGATGCCAGCGCAGAGACATGGAAGATGTCAACGTAAGGTCAATGGCAAAAAATGACAACGGTTGAGACAAACCAAGGAATATTTTAGGAAGTCTTAGGCATTTTGAAACAGGTGTCAAAAAATGATATTTTCCAGAATAGTTATTAATAAAGGCGGAATATAGAAGATTTTACTGACTTCGATGGGAGTGACAAAATTGTTGGCGGGTAAAGAAGTAATTCTGATTTGCTAAGCTAAACGATGGAGGGTGGGGGGCGGGGGTCCCAGACGGAATTCAGGCTTTCAAGATATTCTCCTCGCGGAAGTAGTCAGTCTAAGTTCTGAGGAAAGCCAGAATTTTAGCTCCGGGAAATAAGAACAATTTTTTGTTGGATTGTCTAACGGATACCTGTCGGAAAGTGAGGGACACAAAAAGACGGAGGTTCGACATCATAGAAAGGCGCGAGTCTCGAATAAAGAACAAGGTTAGTCTCAACATCATACAATATATGTTCATTGGTTTAAGCTTGTAATTATTTGCTGAATTATCCATTTTAAATTCATACATCAAATTTTTCCTTCAGTACAAAAGTAATTGTTGCATGCATTTTGTCTCAAATGCTATATGACTCATGTGTTATTTGAATGAGTTCATGTATAGTTGTTTTTATGTAATATAAATCATGTATCATAAAGGTTTAGTGTATTGCTGGTGAGAAGTGAATTATCTGTCTTAAATGATTTATGTAATGCATGCTGAAAATTTATTTTTCTGTGTCTGGAAACGTATGTCAATGTATCGCTAATTAACAAAGTAACGTAGTTAGGACAAGGAGTGAAGTCCATTGATTCGTTGTATAATTAAGTTATGAATTCTTTCAAACCGATAATCAAGGGTGTAAGCATTAGGAGTGTGTGTCGAAATGCATAATTCAGCTAGTATTTTATAGCTACAGTATAGTTCCAGTTAAGAATGCGATGAGCCGCTAGAAAAGACATAAATTCACGTTATCAAGCTTGTGAGTGTGTATTAGGTTGCGAACTGACCATAGCTTAGTTCTGTTGAATTACGATATACGATATCTGACGTAAAGAGTAGGAATATTGTTGATCCTAGGAAGATAAGAAACCCGACACTTATTTAGGTTGGGTTTTATATTTATATTTAAAGGAGAAATAGCTTCATAATGTATTGCACAGTAGGAAAAGATCAGAGTCTATAGCAATGACGGTTGGCGACCCGAACAGGCGAGAGAGAGAGAGAGAGAGAGAGAGAGAGAGAGAGAGAGAGAGAGAGAGAGAGAGAGAGAAATACCGCAACGCCGGGATTTGAAAAAGACCGAAAGCACCAAGCGATGCTGATATGCCCATTACATGAGTTCGATCAGTCATTCGATTATATGATGAAATTTGTTCTATCAGTATAACAGAACGGCCAATTGAATTTCGCATAAATTTTACAACTCTATTTCTAAGAGAAAGTTAATCATTCACATGTTATATTCAATTTCATTTTGTTTATGTAGATAATAAAATCGTTATATTTTACACACTTGGACTCGTGTGATTCTCTGCTCAGATCTTTGTTATTCCATCCATTAATTTCATATTCTATTTTATTGTTTACTTGAGTTAGGCAGGAACACCGTGGTCGATCATCTTCAAGTTAACAATAACCAAACCCCATTAGGAGTGGGAGATCTCTCACGTCATTTGACATCCTGACACGCACTCACATGTTAAATCTGTGAGCATTTCAACATAGAATTCCCCATGGACCCTGATTCCCATCATTCCAAGATGTCAACCCAAAGTTTATTTCCCTTGTACCCAGACGCCCATTTTCATACCTTTGGTAGCTCTCTTAACTACAGTGGTTCTCCTTCTCCGACATTTTTACGTCACTGTCATTTGCCTATGTTAGGTCAAACACATATACCTTCTGCTGTTCGGCGTGCCGCACGCGCAACTGCAGATTATTTTAGAGCGCTATTTTGGCTATCGATCGGCATTAAATTTATTGACAGGTTGAAAGAAACAAAACAGCAATAAAAATATTCAGAACTTTTTGAATACCCATCGAATCGATGATTCTACATTGAACATTTTGCAACTAGAATTTAAGACTGAGCTGCACTAGCAATTTCAAATGAGTACAAAATGTAACGTTATATTAATCAAATGACAGATATTGCTGAATATATTCAATAAAACCGTATAATACTGTAGTGAAGTACATTCGGATGTCTTCCATATTATGCATTTTTGCCTTTAGCTCACATGACGTCATTTTGTCCTTTGTATGCTCATGTGACGGTCTTCCACGTGCTTAGTGTGTAAACATTCTATGTGTTTATTTACCTAAAAAGACCATTGCAAAGTGATAATTTTTTTCTAGTTCAGATCTAAATTAATGGGGATTTTTTTCTCAATTATTTTTCATTTAATTGCATTCAAATTATCAAAGTGGTATGATTACAGCTTTTATGAAGGTAATTCTGGTACGATAGTTTTGCTGCATTTACCGTTTACGTTAGTGTATAGTGCGCAAGTATTTGCGAAACATAGAAAACCTTACGCGGTAAATATAGTATTCAGCCACAAACGCTGGCCAGACAAAAACTTTTATGAACAGAAACATATATAAATTCAGCTTTAGCAGACAAAAATAAGTACATGTATTTTTTGCCAAAGCCCGGTTATCTTTTTCATCTCGCCCCGTTTTAAACCTTGTCCAATTAGTGATCATTTAGAATCAAAACTAGAATTGTATACGTTCATAAGACACAGAGGTGCTCATCTGCGGCGTTTTCCTTTAAGGTATGCGATATTTTTATCTATCTATCTATCTATCTATCTATCTATCTATCTATCTATCTATCTGCCTGTTTACCTGCCTGCCTGTCTGACTTTCTATCTATCTATATATTTGTCTGTCTGTCTGCCTGTCTATCTGCCTGCCTATCTATCTATCTATCTATCTATCTATCTATCTATCTATCTTTTTGTTGCAGAACTCGTATGCTTTTATTGCAGCCACAGAAAAGTCAAAGTACTAATATTCCACCATCCTAATTATTTAAAATTAAAAAGAGAACCAATCTGTACATGGCATAATAACACTATCACAGGTGGGTTTTTTGGTATAATCGAGCTAAAGAGTATGAACGACACTAGAGACGAACAGACATACATTATCAAATTAAGACGCTCTCGCTGCGGTTTCGTTGGGAACATAGTTATTAAATTAAGTTTGTTATGGAATTGAATTTTTGTCATTGCCATCAAAGACATTCAATCAACAGCTGAGGTTTTGTTTACCTTGGAGATGATATGATATAAAGCTGCGTGAAAGGTTAGAGATATGGAAAATGAGATGAACTTAGGTCACGTGAAAGAGTCAGTGATGAGGAAAATTACATGAATAAGGTCATATGAAAGAATCATAGATGAGGAAAATTATATGAATTAAAGTCCCGTGAAAGAGTCAGAGCCGTGGCAATAGAGACTTACGAAATATTTGAATTGGGACAGTGCGACAACGATGTTCCCATGGCTTTGATCAAAGAAAGTTCTTCTGAGGATAAGAATACGCCATGCGCCAAAACAGTCTGAAACAGAAAAGTGTACATATGGATGTATGCATGTGTGTATGTGTGTGCGTGCGTGTGCGTGTGTGTGTGTGTGTGTGTGTGTGTGTGTGTGAGAGAGAGAGAGAGAGAGAGAGAGAGAGAGAGAGAGAGAGAGAGAGAGAGAGCAATGTTAGGAAAACAATATAAGTTCTTGTTGTCGACGTCGTCGCTCTCGCCTTTCAAAACATTTTTTAAAACATATTTTACAAGTGATTCAAACTATAAGTATAAGTGTACAATACGCTATGTATATTTGACAGTTTTGTAAATATTGCCAACAATTCAAGTCCAATGACTCAGTTCAATGAGTAAAGGAAAGCAAAGCCATTTTGTGTCTAAGATTAACAAATAGAAGCATCTACTAGTGGCTGGAGAAATAATGAAACTGGGAATAAATAATTTTTAAATCCTTTCACCACGACGTATGAAACGCTCCTTTCTCTCCGATTGCTCAATTAATGTATTAATTTTAACTTAAAATGACACAAACAGTATTCATCAACGCATGCGCATTATGCGTGTATTTTAAAGAACTTACTCTATTTGTTAGAAGTCCTGCAGTATAGTAGGTGTCTGTGTAGTTTTTGCTTTCCGGAAAAAGTTTCCTCACAAATTCAACTTCCTTCTTATTCTCACTAACATGCGACTGAAATAATAATAATAATAATAATAATAATAATAATAATAATAATAATAATGCAGCCAATATTATTTTCCAACAACAAAATATGAATAATAATCGCGTCTCTCTACCAACATATTTAACTATCGGTCCGTGTGTCTGCCTAGCTAGATAATTACCTATTTGTCTCTCTCTCCCTGAATGTATGTATATACGAAAACTGATGTTTAATACAAAATTATGTCACATTAATCATGTTGTGTCACGCGCATGTGTGTTTTTTTTGTCTATGAAGAAAAATTCAAAAATTCTACCAACCTGTATAGGCACCTTGTATTTTTTTGCCAAGTCTCCCAGTTGCTTAAGTAGTTTGCTGTCACAAGAACCGCTGAATCGAGGGGTGATTACTGGAGTTATCAGTGGATACTACAAATGAACGAAGCAACATATACTGCATATGTCAGAGCTTCTATTTCGTTTAGAGCTGTAAAAATATTTGCGAGTCATGCTTTATCATCATATGTTGCAACCAGGTAACTTCGGTCAAGATTGCACATACTGGTGCACACGAACACCTGAAAAGACATGTGCTGCCTAATTTGCAAGCTTATGCTGAGACGAAATAGTTCCGATGTTCGGTTGCAGTAGTTTGCTTCATTATAAATTAGGATGTAGAGCGACTAAATGTATTCTGTCTCCTGACATGCAAAATGTGCTATCCAATATATTGGTGAACCCGTTGTTTTCAGAAAAAGAATAAAACGCTATAGAAGTTAAATTCATAATAAAATCAACTTGCCAACCACCAATACTTAAGTAGGACATTCAGCAGAGTCCCTGGAGATGCTACCGATTGAGTGTGACTCATGGTGGACCGACATAGAATGCACACATCAGGGGACGACACTAGATGCAGCAACTAAGAACTTGTGGTGAAATGAGATATTCCAAATGCAGTCTTATAAACAAAAATTCATTCAGGAGCCGGATTATGACCCGTATGCAGGTATTTACGACCATATTTATCTATGCCAATATTCCTTAACTTAATACACGAATTATTATTATTATTATTATTATTATTATTATTATTATTATTGTTTGTTTTTCGGTATCCCACTACAGTATTTTCATGACAGATTTCCTTTTTTCCACCTTCTAGTAGCCTAGCATTACTGGGATGCATAACCTTTGGTACGTAACCTTTGGTACATTGCCATTGGTACATAACCTTTGGTACATTACCATTGGTACATAACCTTTGGTACATATTGCAGTAGCTGGTCTTCCGTTCCTTGTCCATAGCCTCGAGTCAGGTCCAAACAATATGGTACTCCGCCAAATTTTCAAATACAATTTTACTATTCTTAAAACGAAACACAAAATAGATAATTTGTTTACTCATTTTCAGACGGTTTTCATCTTTGTTGTTACTGTTGTTTTCCTAATTAATTAAATCTTTTTGTGTATATTTCCTCCTTCATTTAAACGTGTAATAAGCTTTCCTCTCGACATTTGTGTGAAGTGTTTGTTACTGATGCAAGTTGTTTCTTCCCCTAACGAAGAGCTCGATTTACTCGAATCGTTGGGGGAAACACGAGTAATTGCGTCATCCAATATTCTGCAGTAAAGTTCTATATATAGAAATATATAATAAGTAAAAGATAATATATAGTGTATGTAAATTTTAGTTGATCGCAATAAGGATTTAATTTTCAGGAAAACATTCGATTTTGGCTAGCAGATACTCGCTTCACAGGTACAACAGGCTGTCTGATTTAAAAAATTCAAGAGGAAGAAATTCAAACTCCGAAAAATTATATACAACTAAAAGAGACCAAATACAGACGTCAGACAGGCCAATTTTACAGGGACATGTAAGTACGCACATACAGACAGACACAGTTACGATCTTGTATCCAACATTTTGCTGACATGTCTCTGATTATTTTCATATAAAGCAAAATTTTTCTCCTTTATCGACATAATGATGAGTTTAGTTATTACGAACTTGAAAGCCATGATCATTCAAAAATTGTATCATACCCTCCAGTTCCTTCCCATAATAAGTCCTTACTAGTAAAATTTGTTTCTGTATAAAATTTGATTTTATTACCTTCTTGTCCAGGACACTTTTTATATAGCTGGAAAAAAAGAGCAGGATAGGAGAGTTAAAAAGTTAAGAAACAATAAAACATGGGCTAAAACCAGACTTTCATTGATTTAAAACCAGTTTTTTTTTTCTTCATTACATAAAATGAAATACAAAAGATATCATATAAAATACACACTTATAGGAAATAAACTAATATAGTCAAAACGTATTGCTTCTTAGATGTTCATATACTTCATGCTAATGTGATTAATATAATAATATAATGTTCTTTTGTTAATTTTTACTGTTTATCTATTTAAGTTGAAATTCAATAGAATTTCTATTCAGTTTATATATATAAAAAAATGATTATATCTATCTATCACTTGGATTCATTCACTTATTCATTCATTTACCGCTCTGTTTCCGTTACGGATTCTTCTGTCTCTTCTCTGTAAAAGTCAGGGGAATTCATGTTCATATTCACCTTTCCAACCAGTGCTCGTTGACCAGTCTTGTCTGTGTATAAGAAGCAATTGTCTACGGATCACATCATGGTTTGATAAATTCAAATGTTTGCCGGAAGTGAAGGGAATATTTTAACCTAAAGATAAAGACCCAGATTTCAATTTCTTTCCCAAGTATTCCAAGTGAACTATTGAACCCGGGAACTCATATATGATCGTTATTTGTAAATTATTGCTTACAAAAACTATAAGTTATTTACGAAGCACTTACATAAATATAGAATATTTGTTTAAGCACAAAATATACCCAACTGGCTGTATAATTGTCTTTTGAAAACAAAATACATCACAGCTTACAATGCTTCTGAATTGCTTGTTAATAGTACTGAAATTAAATAAATAAAAATCCGAATATTTCATTGCGCATTTTTCGTAACTCCAAAATGGCTTTGCAGTCTGATCTCTACATGTTTTCCAGTCTGATTTCTACTATGCATGTTTTCCAGTCTGATCTCTATTAAACATGTTTTCCATTCTGATCTCTAATATACATGTTTTCCAGCCCGATCTCTACTTTACATTTGTTTTCCAGCTAGTCTGAAGAGTGGAGAAAGCTTTAAACAGAACAATTATATGTCTTGCAGCAGACTCGAAACGCGAAACAACAATAAAATACGATGACTAAGCTATCATGCATGCATAAAATCCTGAGACTGGTCCCTTGTATTCACCTTCTGTCCATATTTTAGCTGATAATTGACTGGTTTAGCTAATGCCATACTAATCTGGTGGCATCATTATCTGATGTATCCCATACATTTGCTAGATACTAAAAAGATTTCTCTACATATTTCTTTCAGTTCTCCAGTACTCATGCACCAGAGGTAAAATTTCCAGCAATTCATGGAAACGCTTCTCTCTCTCTCTCTCTCTCTCTCTCTCTCT
>JAECUM010046924.1:0-53044 GCA_016617855.1 Megalonaias nervosa | reverse complement strand
ATTGCTCTATAGATGAGCCCTCGTAAAATATAAAACCAAGACAACTACGCGTCCCATTCGGGGTCACTTTCAACCCCCACTGACCATTCCACCAAACTTTCCAACAGATCATTCGGAAGCTTTGGCGCCATATCGAATCCTCCGAACGTCTGAAAGGCATATTTAAAGAAGTTCTCATGGTTGCCTAGCTGTAGACATACAAATCGCAAGCAATACCACATATTCAGGCACATATTGCTGCAAAAAACAAGTGTTGCTTTAATTTGCAAACATCTGCCCGAGATCAAATTGTTCAGAAGTTAAACCAATTTGACCAAAGGTGTTAATTTCATTATCAATCAGAAGCTAGGATGTCGAACCAAGAATACGATTTTTCTTCTAAGATGCAAAATCTGTGTCGGCGAAACCGATGATTTCAGAAAACAGACGAGTAATTACAAGATTTACATTTGCAACAAAATCAACGCGAAACTCACCAACCACTACAATTCGAACCAAGAATACGAGTTTTCTTCTAAGGTGCAAAATCTGTGTCGGCGAAACCGATGATTTCAGAAAACAGATGAGTAATTACAATATTTACATTCGCAAGAAAATCAACGCGAAACTCACCAACCACTACAATTCGACTGGGCATTCGGACGAGTCCCTTAAGATGCTTCTGGTTAAATTTATCCTGGGATGGACCGATATTGAGCCCACACATAAGGAACGATACTAGATACTGCATCTGAACACTAACATGGGGGTTGGCCTGATGGAAATGTCTCACCTTCACAATGCAATCATATCAAAGCTACAGGCACGTATCAGTTTCCAAGGCAGATTATACAATAATGTTTACCCGGGTAATTATTCTTTAACTTTTTCAATTATCATTATTATTATTATTATTATTAGTAGTAGTAGTAGTAGTAGTAGTAGTAGTGCTGCTGTTGTTTTAGCTATTGTCCATTATCATGCTATTCTTTTCATTTATGTATAACATTACCGGATACAATGGGTTGTTTGCCAGTTTTATTGACGGCGTTGGTTTTTTCATCACATATGGTTTCCGTCCTTCTCCAGCAAGGAATTAGGTCACAACAGTTTGGTTCTTTGAGCTATTCGAATTATTATCCCTGTTTTGATTTGTATATTGCAACTTTGTTAGACTGACGGTAGCAGAAAAAAGAAGTGTAGTTCACCCGTTTTACGACCGTTTTTCAATATTTTCTTCTTTCTTTCTCGTATATTTTATCCCTTTGTTGGGAGATTTCCCTGTCATTCAGACGTGTAGGAGTTAAGAATTTCTCTTGGCTTTTGTGTTTAGTGTCTGTTTTGTGGATTTAATTTGCTTCATCTCTGACGAAGAGCTAGTTTAGCTCGAAACAACGTTGGCATACTGCTTCTCTCTCTCTCTCTCTCTCTCTCTCTCTCTCTCTCTCTCTCTCTCTCTCTCTCTCTCTCTCTCTCTCTCGATAGATCGATAGATCGATCGATCGACCGCTCCGGTGGCCTAGTGGTTAGAACGTCCGCCTCGGATGCGGGAGGTAGTGGGTTCGATCCCAGGCCGAGTCATCCCAAAGACTTACAAAAATGGTACTAACAGCTGCCTCGCTAGGCGCTCAGCATTAAGATGTTAGTGTTAGGACTGGTCGGCCTGGTGTCAGGATAAAATGTGACTGGGTGGGACATCATGCTACATGTCTGCGGCATGATGTCCCAGTGCTAGACATCACAATAAACTGCCACACTGCAGACATCGTAGCGATATGACTGTAAAATTGTTAAAGCTACGTTACAAATCCAAATCACACACTCTCTCTCTCTCTCTCTCTCTCTCTCTCTCTCTCTCTCTCTCTCTCTCTGGGAGTACTTTGATTCCAGTTGTCAATTAAAAATCACCAAGGAAACAAATAGAGCATCACTGCAGTTTGCTCCCAAAAATCATTAAAATGTTCAAAAAAAGCTTGCAAAATTCAATACGCAGAAAAAGGACAAAAATTAACCTTTAATAAGTCATGCTTCAAAACTTTGTGCTTGGATACTTTCTACGGTTAGACCTTGGTTCAGAGGTTGCTGATACAGGCCATTGTTTACTGTTAGACCTTGGCTCAAAGGTTATTAATACAGGTCCAAGGGAGGATAAACATGAGCCCAAGTATTTCAACTACCATTATTAAGTATTTTAAATATTTTTTTCAGCCCGTTCCTTCACTCTGCTTCAGTAAACGGTAGCCAAAGTGATAGTCGTTTCACGGACGGCCAGAATGACATCACAGAGCTAACCTGATAAATGCCCCCCCCCCCCGAGAGATGTGAAATGCGGTAAAGAACAAATCAAAATAATTAGTAACATTCATAATGTTATGTATATTTAGACTGTGTATTAATTTTTATGACTATAGATCGTAATGGTCGTTTAGTGAAAACGATTAAATAGATATTTTTATCAGTTGTGGGTTTGCAGTATAAGATAAAGTGATTTTGTTTGGTAAACACATTTATGTGACCTTTAGATCTTGTTGTTTGATGGGATTTGATTTCAGGTTATTGGATAACTCCTTTGGAAGACCAGGTCACCTAATTTCTGATTGGTTGGCTGCTAAAGGACCTTGCTTTATTGACAAGTTGGAACGATCTGGAAATGAATATCTGACCATAATCCAAGTTCTGAAATTGTGTCTTAGATTTTTTTTTATATAAGGTAGTGAGTAACAGAATTAAGGATTCCTATCTTATACATCAATCTTAGCACAATCGTCTTTTAAATTATGTGTTCAGTTATAATTTGAGGGGATTTATTTATTTAAATTATTCATTGGAATTACAATGTGCTTATAAACTTTCGGACTAAGTAACTATTTTAGAATTACCGTGAATTCATTTAAAGACATTTTGGATTATATCACTGTGATACATCAAGACTGTTACTATATGAACATTATTCAAGGATATTGGTATATGAGCACAATAGATTGGACTCTATTCTAAACACCACTGGAACTCATTTGGTTTATTCTATATTTTTGGATTTGTGATAGAACTTTTAGGACTATTAGGACTATTTGGGATTTAATTCACAATACTGTAAGTTATTTTTTAAATTTTCATTTTGTATTCCACCTAAATAAACTATTTCTTGAATTTAAACAAAACTTATGGGTTTTCTCTTTTTCTGATACTTAGTTTAAGATTATAGAGTCATAGCGTACAGTCTTTCATTATTTTTCTTATGATTGCAATGTAAAAATCAAGAAATTTAAACACTATTTCCATCAATTAGACAACTGACAGACTCAGCTGGTTCTGACAAAAAATAAACATGTCAGCACTGTTCAATTCCAAATTCATGTTATTCTCATATCCAGGCAACGACTAAAAATGACCAGTCACGTGACCACATTACCTAGGGAGCGAAAGAGCTAATGTTCTTGCAAGTAAAAACCATCGCTTACTTCGTTTGAATTAGTTATAACTGCAGTAACATGTCTACTATCCAGAGATCTTAATCTTGGATTATTCGCTCGTGCCTCTCAACATTTTTACATATTATAATGCACATACATCTGTAAGTGCAACAAATTTGCAGATCACGACGCCCATATAGAAAAGAACAACAGAAATTTGAAGCAAATAATCGAATGCAATCTTGTGCAGTTAAAAATATAATGGTATCATGAATAACTAAAATATATTTTTAAAGTAGAAGTAAGAGTATTTAGGAGAGAGGGAGTGAGATTCAAAATAAGAAAGTTTATTCTTACACCCAAGTGTCGCTAAGTGAATATCGCTATGCAATTTATCGTCCAGAAAAGCTAATCAAACATGACTGATAACTCATATCAGTCCGAACAAAGGCATTATATAACCCAGTACCGTAAATAACCGTCGAGCAGTGATCAACGGGTGATAGAAGTTGATTATCTACAGGTACATGTGTCAGTAGAATCCATATCAGTCAAGTCTACCTTGATGAAAGCCCTTTGGCAATTGTATTCATCAGACCATACATAACATGACCGTCTATCACAGCGCTTGTTTCTCCGATAATTACGAAGAATTTAATTCAAGTGACTTAATAATCGTTTTACTGTTTCAACCTCTTATGCTTTTGTACATGTCAAATGTCTACAAAACATTATTATTTGCTTAAATTCTGATACATATAAAGTCAGACGAACGATTATCGGACACATTTAATCCACATATTTCCAGTCACAGTTCTACATTTTTACCGAAATTTGATCATGCGGACTATCATTTATCTTTATGAAATTTATGTTCCTGATGAGTTCGGAAATCTACGTTTTCTTGTATGATTATTACGCCTCTAATTCAATAGTACTAATAGTGACTATAGCTGTTATATTTAGGACGCAGTGCATAAATTCCGAGAACAACGAAATGATCAAATGAAAACAACAAAAGTTAACCACAATAAACGAAACTGAATACAAAAGTTGCGAGAAGGGATACAAATAATTTGTACTATTAATTACCAATTTAAATATTTGAATAGTTGAAAATTACTAAGAGTTAATTGGTAACAGCAACTTATATATGTGAATTAAAAATGTATGTGCTTTCTCATAATTTTTTCTTACTTTCTTTTTTGAGATATTTGGATTATAATTACAGTCATGAAATTATGTTTGAAATATTAAGCAATGTATCTATTCTTCGTTGCCTTGTTCGATACCTTGAAGTATTCAACATTGATCGTCCAGAGTTTTAGAAGGCAGATGTAATTTCATCTGCTTTTTATTTGACCGGCTTTAGGTGTTAAGGTGGTACTTAATTATGTGTGTAATATATTTAAGGTGGATGTTGAGTCTCGATGCACCAACCATTGATTTAGAAATCTGCTGAGCTAACTCAGTCATATGCCATTTCTGTAACAACTAGTCCTTTTCTAACCCACTGCAGACACGGAGATGTAGAATAGGCCAATGATCCTTCCTTTTGTAAGAGGCGACTAAAGGAGGCGATAACCGCGATGATGCAGTGGTTTGCGTGTTGGTTCGACTCCTGCTATCGGATCAGTTGGTTCGGCTATGATTGGTGTGTTCTTGGGCAAGACTCTTTGCTCCAGTTGCCTCGATTATAAATAACTTGCTTATCTTTCTGTGCTGTAGAAAACAAAACAAAACCAAAATAATGTATAAGATGACGTGTCATTCAGGGCTTTTTATTTTATTACCACAGTCATTTACGATAAAGCAAACATTTGACATCTAGTTGATACAATCAGCTGACTTCAATGTCTTTTAAATTTTTATCGTAGAAAAATTGTGAACAGAAAAAGGAAAACGAATATGAATGGAGCTGACAGAGGAACGCTTTTGACATTGACACTATATTCTCAGGACGGAATATAGAAGCCATACAGCTGGATTAAAATCAAAATATTTCTGAGATTTGACGTTTTGAAGTTGTGTGTTATCAGTGAAAACTAATAAACCTTGATGATATTCGAGATCAAATTAAGCTCCTTGGAAAGAAACGTCGTGGTTAATTTTAAATGCAAATGCAAATTACTTGGGCCACTACTGTATTTCTAAAATTGACATTTGATGTTAACGATGTGGTACTTTGAAAGTTGTTTTCTAACAACAACAACTAAAAACCACTTTTGATAGAAGGATTTATGGTTTCTACTACCAAATACAGGATATAACTCATTTTGATGATTTATGTAAACGAGATTGTTATTTCAAGTCAGAAACACTTGTACGTGAATGGTGAATTGGCTTGAACGTAAAGAATGAACACCACATGAAAATTACAATAATTATGGTGGATATGCTACACGCCAGGCGATATATTACATATCACATTACAATAATTATGGTAGATATGCTACACGTCAGGCGATAAATTACATATCACATTACAATAATTATGGTGGAAAACTACACGTCAAGTGATATATTAAATCATTTCAAACAGTATCTGAGTGTTTCCAACCATTTCAGACCAACGGGTACAAGAAATACTTACCTCCAGAACAAAATATCATCATTTGATTTTCGTTCCCCAATATGACCTCAGTGCTCCTTTTTGCATATGAACAGATTGTAAATCATTATCGAGTGGACTCCAACGAACCGTGAAACTGTAACATCTGTGAACGAGTATTCAGATGACAAAATAAAAGTCGATATTTCATGACCAAAACCAATCAATTTATTAAATATACGTTGGAAGTTGCGCCTAATCAGTGACAATTTCTAATTTGATACTTATATCATATTGGATGTCACGGGTCTTAACGTGCAAAGAGACATTAGCTGTGGAACAATGATGCAATTATATGCAAATTGTGTGAGCATGCGGCATATTTATAATTTTTACATTTAGGTATCGGACAACAAATTAATTTACAGCCAGACAACCAGTCTAATGATAGGGGAATATAATAGAGTACTAAATATTTTGAGATCCACCCGTTGGCTAGTAAATAGATTTAATTTTCTTCCATAATATATTTGATACACTTCGATCCATGGACTATAGTTGACTAGAAAATGTTTACTTTTGCTTTGATATCCTTATTTAATTTCGTGCTGATAAAATAGCTTACGGATTCTTGGTGCGAGGCTAGATTATTACGTGCCGACCAGTGATTGCCCCTGTTTAACAGCACGAGGTTCAAAGAAAAAAGTGCTTCAAAACACCCGTTTTTCAAGTCTGAATTTTTTCTCTACCTCTAATAAATGGAACCATGTGTTGTTTGCATACCAATCTAAATAATAAATTATTTATATTTTAATATATTAACATTTAGTTCTACCGAAAGTAATAGGATAGCCTTGACGCTCTCATGATTAAACCTTTCTTCGAACAAAGCTTAACAAGGCCGTATTTATCATTGTCTTAACATAAGTTCATATTGGTCCTCAGGTTAGCGACACCGGGGTATGATTTGTACGACGTGACGTTTTGACGCCAATAAATATGAAAATTGTGTGATAAAAACAAACCGTTTTCCGAACACAATCGATGTAATGATTCTTATTTGCTCCTTCATGAACAATCCTTCGATAAAATCACTTCTTGATATTGTTTCCCGCACCCGGGTTTGAAGTGTTTATGTGACAGAGTAAATATACCTTGTACTACTTTCACGACATTTAGTACTATCTCGTGTAGGAATACAAGGACTCAACAAAGCAACGTTGTATTAGGGGTATTAGGAAGTTGCTAAGCAACAAATCTTGTTTCAACGAAACAACGAAAGCACTTGAGTACAGCTTGTACTAACTGTCCAAAATGTATGTTACCATCTAAGCAGTGATAAGAGGAAGTGGCAGGCGCAATAATGATGTCCCAGAGAAAGTAGGAAAATACAGTAAACACACTTGTAAATTTAAAAGACACAACTAGGCTGTTCCAAAATAACGCGTTTTGTTTCAAAGAAACAAACAGCATACTTGTAAATAATACAAAATAAATATTGAGTATAGTGCATACTTTTAAATAGTATAAAATACATATTGAGTATAGTGCATACTTGTAAATAGTACAAAATACATATTGAGTATAGTGCGCAAAAATATGAATTCTTATCGTTATAAATAATGGCACAGTTCTTTATTGTTATTAATTCGACAGGTATGAGAAAGGAGATATAATAGTTAATGAGTTTAACATAAAGGAATTCTTTCAGTATCAACAGATTACGTATACTTCTTTACAAACTTAGATGGAATACAAAAGAATAAAATGCTTGATGTATCGCTTTTAAATATTAAGAAAGATGTCCTACAAGACATTAGAGAAATTACGATTCATATATTAAATTTAATGATGATCAAATTTGATGGCAAGATATTCAAAATAATGCGGTATGAAGAATGAGCAATTTACGTATTTCTCAGGAGTAAATATATACATTTGTAACAGGACAACTCTAGGATCTCGTAATAATTACAACATAAATATGCAATTATTCAACTAAGAAAGAGATATAATTCAAAGAAATAAAAAAAATTATGAAAATATGACACGGATACCAAATACATTTTAACCGTGATAAATCTCCTCTCAAAATACGCTTAGGCTGATAAAAGTAAAATCTAACAATGGAGGTAATCAAAGAAATCTTTTAAAAGGGTAAGCCTAAAAAGATATTGATGTAGGAAAATGATCATACAAGAAAAATGTTATGGATTTTCTGGAAATTAAATGCAATGCGTTGTTTTTAACTTACAAAACACGAACAGCATCTTTAATGGAAAGGTTGAACATAAACTTGAATGTTAAAATTTGAAAGTATTTTGCTTCAATAAAACCAGCAAAGAGGTTTGTCGTTTACCCAAGCTAATGGAGACTTTCCAAAGCTAATGGATACAATGACGCACAGCACATGACAATAGACTTACCCAAGCTAATGGATACAATGTCGCACATCACATGACAATGGACATAAGACAGCTAACGAAGAAGAAAACAACCTCGTTCCAATCGGTTATTAATAACTGATATATTTGAACCCATAAATTGTTGAAACAGAGTTTTAAAATATAAAACAATATTTGCATCAGGATATCATAACATTAAAGAGGAAATATTCAAACTTATGCAAGTAATACTAGATGATCCAGTATTTTACAAGCTGGGTGACTTGACTGGGGAGGATATTAAGGAAAGTTTTATGAACAAGGACTTTCAATTTCTGAAGGATAATGATTTTCTTTGATGAAACAAATGTGGTTAAAACAGCACAATATAAAATGGTGTTTAAACATACATGTCATGCAGGGGCGTCCGAAGAATTATCTTGTTTGGTGGTGGAGTGGGGCAAACATGTAGTGGTCCGTTATTAAGTTTTAGGGATGTAGGACAAAACATATTTAGAGGTGAAATCGGTGAGGGGATTGCCCCCCTTCCCCCCACCCCTATGTGCTGGCGTCCATGACGTAATGTGAATGCGTACTGATCACAAACCCAGATGTAAAAAGTACATTCTAAAACATCACAGCTAAACAAGAAAAGGATACACATGAAAGCGCTATAAGGCCAGTAGACAATGCCCGTGTATGATAATCAAGGGCATCACAGATTAAATTATATGAAATAACATTCAAAAATATGAAACTGATTCCAGATACATTTAAGAAACCCTAAAAAACAAATATAATATGAAACATTATCAGGTTTACGAGCTTGCAAACAAAGGTAATGGAGATCACACACATATTGATGCTATTTTGAGGACATTTCAACTTCTTTAAATTTCACTCAAAGATGGCGAAGCAGCGATTCGCACAAATATTCGACCAATTATGCATTATTTCCATAAACTCTTACATTTCACAAAATGCAAATAGATGGCACAGTCACATTCAAAGGAAACTACGTTCCTTGTTATATCTTGGTAAAGAATAACAGTTGTACAATATTACAAAATGCTAGTAAAATACTGACAGAAGAAAACGGAAAAACGAAAGAAAAAATACTAGAAAGACAAATAGTGTATAAACGAAATGAGATTAATCAGTAAAGTAACTGAACAGAATAAAGAATGAAAAAGAGAATTATATGTCAATGTACTAAACAAGCACTAGAAGTATATGTACAAGTAAAGCCAATTTCATACATGAAATATAGGCGAACATTGTTCAACACGCCCTTTTTTAATCAACAAGTTAGTACTTTATCGAAAATAAATGGATTCCAGATGATTAAAAACACTAACTCTACCCTTGTTCTGCATCTTAGTTTAATGATTTCAACTGATCAACTAACTATAACCAGGTTAACATATGGAATGAATTTAACAAGATCAACATGTAATATACTGAAACTTAATTTTTACAAAACATTAAACACTCTTGAAAGCTACATTTTAAATAGTAAGAGTAATTATTTTATGAAAATGGACACAGTATGACACAAATATTGGTAGAATCAACCAAAACTGCGCAGTGTGGATGGCAACATCTGATTGTGAGATTTCTTGAATGCACTGGATAGACAAAAACATGCCAGGGTTAGGAAAAGTAGTATACAAATTTCTTGTCATTTCCAATTGTGAAGCTGTTGTGTGAATGTCAAATATAATTACCCGATGTCGATACATGCATTCAAATGAAATAAAATTTATTTTGTGAAGTCATAACCACTTTTGTCATGTGGCTTTCTTAAACTATTATTCAGTTTAGCTTTTTATGATTGTTCTCTGTTGGTTTTCTATCTTCATCATCAAAACCTATGATTTTCAGTGTAATCAGTTTTACATTGTGTTGGCCTTGTATCATCATCATCATCATCATCGCTGTTTTAGTAGTTATCATCATGATCACGTACAAATTGTTTCATTGCAAAATCTTCGCCACTCGCAGCAAATTTGAAGTTATTTAAACAGTGAAAAAATTTATAAGTCACAGCTAGAAATGTGAGATTTATGGAAAAAACGTAACCTCATTTCAAGTGAAGTGGAAGACTACAAACAGGAACTGAAATATCTATTTGAATGGAACATGTAGTGAGATACCTGCTTAAATCTTGAATGACAAAGAGTGGAAAAATGTGGTGGAAAATTAACCAGGAAGACGTGAAATCTTTTCAGTGTCAGATCTTTTAAGTTTCCAGATCTTTGTCAGATGTTTTGATTTACACCGCAACGTCAATGATAACCAAAATTATTACGTTTGACAACTGGATCATCGTAAAAAATAAACTAAAAGATAACTGTACGACCGTAAACCAGATTAGATACTTTGCCATTGGTTTCCTTTATCTGCACAAAGTGCTTGTTTGATAACTTTCAAACATATAGATTTCAAAAGACCAAATGAAATAATTATAAAATAAGAGATGGTGTTGTCCTTCCGGGACATTTCGAGTACGCTGATGTGAATGTGGAATGGCAAGACACCATGTTGAAATAATGCTTGATGAATAAAATGTGTACCTGTTGCTTTGTTTTGATGTATCTTTTGTTTGACCAGTGGAAATATTGAATCCGATAAAGTAAACGAGGAACATGGTTTGACGTGATCAATATGGAGGTAATCATTATTCAAAGTTTCAGGTTTTGTAAAGTTAAACTACTTTTAATTAAAGTCAATTGATGGAACATCTGTATCTCTAATGTCATGCAATTTGGAGCCTATCTTCCATTTCCTCAGCATAATATAGTCAATAATGTATTTTATGTTCTGTTGAAACCAACCAAAACAAAACAAAGCAAAGAAAGAACAATACTACCCACAAAAAGATACAAATTAATGTAACATGAACGAGACCAAAACAAGAGAGACGTCCAAGGCAGTAAAGATAAAGAGAACGTGACTTCACAAAAGCAAAAAGATCTAAATATAGCTGAACTTAGATAAAAACTTGGTAAATTTTCACAAGAAGTTAGGAAAGCCAAATCCGAACGCTGAAAGAAAGAATAAGAAGACTCTAAAACATCGAAGACTGTGCAAAGCATAACATCACAAGAAGATGCAATCACACTACATGAAAGAAATGAAACAAAGTCAACGCATTCTATTATTTAATAGATGTAGCTGTTTTAGGCAATGTAGTAGTTTTATCAAGAAATAAAGTTGATTCTTTACAGAGTCGTCAACATACTATAGTCACAGATGTTGGATGTAGCAACGAATAATCCACCAAAGCACAACGGCACAGCACAATATATTGCTTTTAGTATGTATCTCTCTGTAGGAAACGACAATGTTTGACTACATTTAACTCAATACCAGAAATTATTTCGAGTAATTTCAAATCTGCTAACCGCCGGTGGCCTAGTGGTTAGAGCATCCGCCTCGGATGCGGGAGGTGGCGGCTTCGAACCTCGGCAGATTTATACCAAAGACTTATAAAAATGGTACTAACAACTGCCTCGCTAGGCGCTCAGCGTTAAGAGGTTAGTGTTAGGACTGGTCGGCCTGGTGTCAGGATAATGTGATTAGGTAGGACATGATGCTACTTGTCTGCGGCATGATGCCCCAGTGCTAGACATCACTATAAACTGCCACACTGCAGATATCAAATCAAATTCAAATCACACACACGCACACTCAAATCTGCTAACCGACACTGTCGAACGAAAATACTATTATTAACTCTGTTCAACATGATTGTGGGGAGAGAGTGGTCTTAGGTACTCGCCTTGACAGATCACTCACACATCTCACCTATGTCCGGCAGAGTTCCAGTCTTGGCTCGACCGACGTGGATGTTTAAAAAAGATTACCAGTAGCTTCCCGTGAATCGATGTTTCTTTCCAGGATCTCCCCTGGCTTTTCCTCCAGCAAGTATACTGGCTGCCATGTATAGAATATCATGTCCTGAAAAATGGCGTGAAAACCCAACAAAACAAATTGTTTAACATGGGACACTTTAATTTGTTCTCTTTGTTACATGCAGCATGCTTTTAAAGAAAATGTTTAATGCAACTTAATAGTTAACATCTGGTTCACCATCATCAATGGATATTGAAGATGTTGTGGAACTAGCCATTTCCATTTGTTTTGAGTCAATTCACAATCACAACCTGATAGCAAATGAACATTTTCCAGAGGAAACAAATTGTCACTCCACATATTGTGAAAAATCTCAACGAAAACGAATGACACTCCACATGAGCCAATAACACAACAACGTCTGAAGAAAGTCAAAGCGATTAGAACATTGTTGATCAAGGATGCCCCAGACTATTAATGTATGAGAAATAATTGCAAAACAGCATCAAAATTAGCTAGAGGCTAAAATGGCAACATTTTCAGCTGATGTAGGTTTTTCAGCATATGGACTGTGTTTATATGAATTACTACTGGTATGGTCACTAACCTTTACCGGATTTAGCACATGACTTATAAATATTCTTTGAATGATTAGATAATTCATTACAATGGTGGAAAATATGATGACACACTAGCATCGGCCATCGCCCGGTGAACTGTATCAAGATTCATAATAATAAAAAAGACAAGTAAAAACGAAAGTGTTTTGATCATCAACAAGTACACCAGATATAAAAAGATAGAAAAGAAATATTTAAATAAATAAAAATGCATACACGCATATAATACTTATAAATGAATGATGCAGCAGTAGATTTTACATGCGGAACGTCATCGCCTGCGGTTCTGTGTCACGAAATAAAACAGCAGCCTTTCCAAAAGAAGTTAGTTATATGACAATAAATGGTCTCCCAGAAAACGAAACGTTTCTTTCCAAATCAAAACTATTACATCACAGAAAATGGATTTTGCTGTTTGTTTGAACAGAACTTCCTACGAACTAAAATAGAAGATATTTTATTACATCAACGACAAGAATGCAACAATGTTTTAATTCCCGATTGTTTTTACAGCCTCAACATGTACATGAAAAAGTCAGATGGAATAGTTGTAAATATTGGTTATGAAGAAAGTATTGATGTCTAATTTTGAACACAAACAGCTGAAAAGTTCAAATAACACTGAGTAACAATTACATAGTGTACATAATCAAACAATTCAAAATTGACTGCATTCAATAGGCCTAGAATTATACATATATCTATTGTATCTGGTACAATTTTATCCTTTTGAAACCAATACAATTTATATATTTTCTTTGATAAAAATCATTAGCACCACATATTACTTATTGGCTATTATTCAATGTCTTCACTAATGTCTTTACTAATGTCTTCACTAATGTCTTTACTAATGTCTTTACTAATGTCTTCACTAATGTCTTTACTAATGGCTTTACTAATGTCTTCACTAATGTCTTTAGTAATGTCTTCACTAATGTCTTCACTAATGTCTTTACTAATGTCTTCACTAATGTCTTCACTAATGTCTTTGCTAATGTCTTCACTAATGTCTTCACTAATGTCTTTACTAATGTCTTCACTAATGTCTTTACTAATGTCTTCACTAATGTCTTTACTAATGTCTTGACTAATGTCTTCACTAATGTCTTCACTAATGTCTTTACTAATGTCTTGACTAATGTCTTGACTAATGTCTTCACTAATGTCTTTACTAATGTCTTCACTAATGTCTTTACTAATGTCTTTACTAATGTCTTTAGTAATGTCTTCACTAATGTCTTTAATAATTAAATTTGTTTTGTGTCTCTCAGAGGCTCTATTGAGTTCTTGCCTTTAAACTCTTAAATGAAACAGATGAAGAAACAAATCTTACACTAGATAAAACCATCAACTTAATTTTACCTTAAATGCATTTTAATGAAACAGATAAAAACAAATCCTACATTAGGTAAAAGAATTAACATCGACATCAATTGCAGCAATAACCTGATGTACCAAATTAGCAGATGCAGGAGAAAACATCTGATGCGGCTACTAAAACGTTTGTGCAAAATGAATTGATAACATAATGCGTAAGACACTGTAGGATAACAATACCACGACATGGAAGACGTTGATAATAAATTAAAATCCACTTAATAGAATACTAATAAAAGCGCTAGAAATCTGATAGGTGATATCGAGCAAAATAAAGTCTTAGATGCGCAGGCATTGGTTAATCAAAGTTTCAGTATTTTCCCACTGTTACACAATCCTTGCAAGCATGAAGATAATTTACCTAACATCTGAAGATAAATGGCAATCGAAGAAAAGATATACAGAAAGATACATACTTTATGTAGTGAAAAGGGGACAATGCAGAAAATAAAATGATCTCGAAACTATGGGGGGTGGGGGGGTGCAATCTCGACTTGAACAATTACAGAAAGGCAAAATCAAGTAATTAAATAGATGATGAATGATGCACACAAATTACTGACCCAAGCAGCATGATAAAATTTGATACAAATTCATTGTCAGAGCTGATAAAATTAATGATTTAACAGAGACAGAATATGTCAAAAATAAAATGAAAGTGAATGAAAGAATGATTATATCTGTAAAAACAACTTATAATTGATCTATTACAGATCTGAGTTATAACATGGAAATTATCAAAGAGTTCTACAACTTGCAAGCTGAGTTTGAACAATGCAAAACAGATACAAAAAGCATGTGTTGATGAACCGGTTAAAAATATGTGTGATGCAAAGCACTGACAAAAGATATATGAATGACGACATGAATAAGAAAAGATTTAAGTTATTTGGAACAAAAGTTTAAAACTGATACCGTTACATTCAAAACTCAAGAGGATAAAAAAAATTCGCAGTAAGTGCTAGCCTTAATGCATTTAAACTGAAAAGACAGACATTCATAAAAGAATTGAATATGGAATTGATTTAAATTATATTGATTGATTGATAGATTTAGAAAATTGAAAATTACAATCCATATTACCGAAAAGAACCTTAGTGAAAAAATTAAACTAGTCTCAGGATTTATATTACTTTATGATTTTCACGTTGTACCGAGTCATGGGAATCCTGACGGTATTAAATTGGACTTATACTTATGATAAAATTTCAGTTTCTAGCACAGATGAAAACTTTCCACAAATAAAAGATGCCGTTATGCAATTTTAAGTGTGAAAGTAACCTTCAGAAATAAAATAAAAGTCTCGGCTTTAACGTTGTTCAATCGCGTTTTGTGGAATATAGCTTAGACACAATATATACTTAAAATCAGTATCCCATTGTTTACTGAAGTGATCGGTGTAACAAATATCGTTAAATAAATTGACTAGATAAGGACATATATTTGGAGTCGTATTATTTATCATTCCGGCAATTATTTCATTCGGTCCACCTGATTTTATAGCTGGGATACGTTTGAGAAATTCAGCTGCAGAGATAGGAGTTTCAAAACTATCATTTAAAGTTTGTCATATAATAGAAGCTGTGATTAATTTCCGAGTCATTACGATGCAGTAACGAGCTGACATACCATTGATGAAACGAAATCGTACTGTTACTGCATGTTTAGCGCGCACGTGTTTCTTTAATCAGCTTCCCTAACTGTGAAACATATGGCCTTGATTCTATTAATTCCTTTATCTTTGTATGCTTATAAGTCTCTAGTTTCATGCGAATCACATTTTTGAACCTATTTCTACTCATTTTGTAATCTCTCAGATTCTGAACTGAACTAGTAAATCCAAATTTATGGAGAGAATGTTTATGTGCATTTTTAAGAGATCGTTGTTAATCTCACTAAAAAGTTTGTGTTTTCTTATCTTTGTTGCACTGTAACAACATACACGGGGCTGACTTGTGATATATATGTGTTTTATTGTACAGCTACATCGATCCCACAGGATAAAGAATAATTGAAACTGTATCGAAATTCAGATGGTTAATGTTGGAATGAATTAATAAGTTCGTTATTCTTTCTTTTTCATTCCATCTGTATCTGTCAAACCTTTGACTAGTATACCTTTCCTCCAATGTGTGCATATTTCTAATGTCGGCAAGTGGAAAAGTGAACTCACATATGATAGGGAAGTGTACAGATTCACTACTAAAACCAATTTCGAAATCTTAATATTTATAATTATTATCTTCTCATTATACAAACATTCTCTTTACATGACCCTAACAATTACAGAAATATCTCTCACTGATATATTGAATAAAATTGTTAGCATTATACTAAAACAACGCCTCATTCAGTGGTGCGAGGCTAATAACAAAACTGAAGATGCTCAGGCGGAATTTTGCAAGGGCTATTCAGCAATAGATAATATTTTGTCGGCCCAAGCAATGATTCAGAAAAATCTGAGTAGAAAAGGAGGTCGATTTGTGTCGTTTTTGCAGACTTTTCCAAAGATTTGACTCTATTGATCACGTAATATTACTGACGTGGTTAGTCAACAAAAGTATCGGTGGAAAGTTGTTTAAAACAAGTTCTAAATTCTATGTACAAACATCTACGTTCTTGTATGCAGATGAAAGAGCAATATACAGAATTTTTCACCTGTAATATTGGCACCAGACAAGGCTGCTTGTTAAGCCCTATTCTGTTTAATTTATTTATAACTGATTTAGTTTGAGACCCCCGACAAAAGTATCTTAATGGTATTTGTATCACACAAGAAATATCTGACATTATTACAATGAAAAATATTGGACAACAGAGATAGACCTTATATCATTTCTCAGTTTTCTAAAATCCCACGGCCACACGCAACCCTCCATTATTTTCAAAATGTTTCGCAAATTCCTACGCAACAAATTTTCAAAACATTTGAAAATTCACAGCTCAATATTTCCAAATCTGACAACAGAAGGATATACTGAACACATAATTCTATTTTACACAAACCATTCCAAATTGTTTATAATCAGACATTAAATTTTGCAATGATGTTTCACTGAACAAATGCAGAGCACAGTAAGATGTAAAATTTTGGCAAAATAAATTTAACATATCCGTATGGATAACATTAAGACACAGAACACCCAACCGTCATTTAACCTTTCCAGATATTCCTACCATGGCGACGTTCATTTATGCTTGTCATGTCTTCTTTCAAACGTCTACCTACACTTACCAATTATTTAACTCAAAACGTGACAATATAGACATAAAACAGTGTGACATAGTCTGCAACAACTTTAATTTTCTAAAACATCATGATTGGATACACCTAAAAGTAATGAATATTGTTGTTATTAATGGCCCCAAAACCTATTACAAAATAGAGAGAAATATCTGACTAAGCAAACTGACTGAAATGGTGAAATGGTGGAATACGTAATGGTGGATACGATACAGTCAAGTGATATCGTGATATATATATAGGTAATATAGTAGGTTTAAACAACAATTTAAAAACATCATCTCATGGATTTATTTGAGGAATGAATACTGATGTAAATATTGACGCTGTACAAATTTTAATAAGGCAGCTGATAATATGTCGGTAAAAGTTATACAAAAAAAGGTATACGCAGAAGTTAAAAGTAAACAAGAAGTGTGTAAACAAGAAGTATGTAGATGAGAGAAAAGTTCACATGTTCGAACAAGCAGTCTTTACATTTAAAGACATAAATAACAAACTTGTAATATTTCCTCTTATTTTATTTTAACGAAATACAACTACATCGACTGGTAGTATTGTCAGTGTCAAAGAAATAGTTTGCAATTTTAATCAAACCTTTTTTTGTACTTTAAGAAATTTATTTATAGTTCTTTCATCTCTACCACCTCCGCCACTAGGCTGCTTCACGCCTCTTCTTAAATTTCTTATTTAATCTGCTATGGATAAAGCAAAAGTTGTTTCAATACAGCTGCAAAAATAGTAACAAGAGCTGCTCTTTTTTATTCAGTGTTTTGACCTTTCATATAATTGCAACTTTTCTCTAACTTTTCAATCAATGTTATTGATATTTTCTCTACACTTATTTTCAGAATCTGTTACATAGGCAACTATGTATTTCAGAATAATAAATTGTTCTACCTTTAATGAATAAATGAGTTTTCTTTAGTTTCTTTGAACTCCATCTATCTTTAATCCACGTTTAATATGACCTTTATATTCATCAAGTAAAACTTCCTTTATGGAGTTATTTGTAATAACAGAAATACGTTCGCGATTAAGTTGGAGTTCAAGAAGAAGAATAAGAACATGAATTAAAATTTTATATTAGAAATGAACCATGCAATGAAATAACCGAAAACTCTTTGACAGAAAAGGATTTGGCAAAAATGTATGGAAAAGAACAAAAACAATTAAATGTTTGTAAGTGCTGTATAGAAAACGTATAAAGGCATTGTCAGATGTAATACTATTTACAATAACGCCAATACTTAGTTATCTTTTGCCATGTGAAAATTAAAGAGAATTTAATCAAATGCCAAAAGACATTTTATTTTGTTTTATAATTGAGGGTATGATTACCTGTATCTACTTTGATTGCAACTTTGTAACATGTAAACAAATTAATTACAAGAAGATTGAGCATGACCAAGTGAGAAGTAATCAAGCCAACAAATTCACAAAAGTGAGAGATCGAGAGATCATTTTATTGAAATTATTCGGTGATAATTTGGATATGATAGAACTTAATGATGTGCACTGGATGCTTTATAATCGAGACCTTTCCCAATAACAGCTTATCCCCTTTCCACTAACTCTAATTGGCCTTTAATTAATTTTTGTTTCTTCTACCTTTCTCTCAACAACTATTTTATATACATTTACTGTAATATTAAATTCGTCTTCAAAACTATCAATATATCTTATCTTAGTGCATTTATCAAACCAATGCGATTATTTCCCAAATTTCTAGATTGTTCCTCAGTATGTATGTACTGTTGGTATTTTTCTAATAGTTTCAGTATCATAAAGATAAAAGAAAACAACAATAAAACGTTTGTTATATTTGTTTTCAATATTATGACAGGTTGTTTTAGCTTTAACGAGCAGCGTCAAATACCGTTTTTATACAGAAGGCCCATTTTCAATCTTTACTCATTTCTTGTCCGAATTTTGTGCATAAATTATCATTCTTTCAATGGCATCATCCATCTTATTCATATTTGTGATGTTAATTCTTCTTATTCTATGTAAGAATATTTAGAGTATTATCTTTATATTGATCAAGCATTGCAAATGAGAAATGCCAATTCTAGTTTAACGGATACAGATCTAAATATCATAAGTTTTCTATTTTGTATATTCCTATAAAATTGTTCTACATCACAAAAGAAACATACATGAAGTATGCTCTTTTTTATATTTTTATTCGTTTACATTTTGTCTAAATCCATACACTGCTCTCTTTTCTCTATTTTTCCTATTCCATTACGATCACATCTTGCACAAAGTTGAATTAAAGTGAATAATATTTTACTTTTCCGATTTTTGACGTTGTTGAAAACAACTTTTTATAAATACTATATAATTTTTATTATTCAACGTAGGTAGCAGCGGGTCTGGAAACAATCCTACTGACTACCTCACAGTCCTGCACGGGGAATAATGGTCAACACTAATATAATACCATAATTCTAAACCCAATACCAAATTTAATATTAGATAGTTGTGCATATCTATATAATGCTTGTTTTGTGTGTAGTGCTTTGTGTATGTAAACTGTTTATTTCCCTAACGAAAAGCTTCTTCAGCTCAAAAGGTTTGGAAAACGTTTTGATTTTGCGCCGTTCTCTCTCTCTCTCTCTCTCTCTCTCTCTCTCTCTCTCTCTCTCTCTCTCTCTTTATATACTGAAGAACAATATTAACAGACATTGATAACATCATGACCAAAATAATTTCCTCAGGCGTGTTGTCATAAGTGCTTAGTCGAGTCATAACATTTTTACCTGTTACGCAAAAGATCACATTCGAACCCCACTATCAAGTATTTTTTTTTATAAAGAACTTGCATGCTCTTTCTTACCTCGAATTGGGAAAGAGAATTATGTTACCACTCATATTATCTATGCAAATGTACACAAAACCTTGAATGACATAATGGTAAATGGGTGCTATTAACGTCAGAAATCCATTTCATCAATCGGTCGTACACATTAGCTAGCCAACGCATTTGAGAACTGAATAAAGAAAATAGGATTGTTCCAGGTGAGTGACACATATTTTTCGTCTTGTGGTTTAGAAACTCTAATATTTTCGCTTGTGACTTCACCACTCGTGAAGCTGCTGGGTTTTTCACCCACTCAGTGCATTCTGTCCGCTATTTGCTCGATGTAGACAGATGTTGGAATTTTGCTGTGTAAAAATGAGGCCATTTATTTTTAAAACCATGTTAAACCAATTTTTTCAGACTTTTATTTCAGAATTCTTTTTAGTACCACGTTTGTACTTCTTGTTTTCTTGAATTTGTAGTTTCTAATCCCTCACAGCTGTTAAAAGAATCATAAAATCATCTCCAGTTAATTATATAATATTTAATTTGGCAATTTTACTATTTTTTTACAATCCTACATATACCCTCCTGTTTCGTGTAAAGATATAACTCAACTAAATACTCTAATTTCTACACAGTAGGGTATCCTAAAATTACTTTAATAATGTTATATGCCTCTATTAAATCTGTCTACTAATTAGGCTTTGGTAATGTTATAAGCCTCTATTAAATCTGTCTACTGATTAGGCTTTAATAATGTTATCAACTTCTGTCAAATCTGTATATTAATTAGGCTTTGATAATGTTATAAGCCTCTGTTAAATCTGTCTACTAATCTTGGCTCTGATAATGATTAAGCCTCTATTAAATTTATCTACTAATTAGGTTTGATAATGTTATAACTTCTATCAAATCTGTTTACTAATTAGGTTTTGATAATGTTATAAACCTCTATTAAATCTATCTACATTTTAGGCTTTAATAATGTTATAAACTTCTATCAAATCTGTCTAATAATTAGGTTGTTTCCTACTCTGTTTGCCATTTATTCAATTCAGATTATTATTATGTTTTTACCCTTTCTTATATCACCTCATTATTGTTGATATTTGAACTGGAAGACATTTACTTAAAACACGATACAATTACCTCTGAATCACAATAAGTTAATGATAAGTATAGACATGGGATTTCTTTCTTATATGCTATATCACTATAGAAAGGATCTTGGACATAACAGCAAATACAGCTTTACAAACCTGACACTTATTTCTCGCAGGATTAACTTAAAATGTGTTTTGATACTCTGGAAAAAGAGTGACAAAATATGATCCTGACAAGTTTTACAACTCAGCAATAGAAAACATCTCATTGACTGCAGACGTTCTGCCAAACATAGCCTGTTCCTAGGGTTTTTCCATGGATGCGACAGTAGAGAAAATAGGCTATTTCTTTGATTAACGACGCAAGCATCAATAAAAATTAATAACGTAAGTGTCAAACTTTGTTACACTGGCAGTCAATTCACATGGCTTGATGTGAGTAGATCCATGATAATAAGGTGCAGGGCAGAAGTCTTAAATTACCCGTTGTACCACTTCAGATCAATGGAAAACAAAATATATATGCCCACAAAATGTGCATTTATTTCCTTTCTGGTGGTCATATAAATATATAAAGCAATAAATTACATCATTATGCTTTAAGCATCTTTTGTGTTTTCAAAAGAATCTCATAGCATACGTGAGTGTGGAGTGACAAAATTTTGCTAAATGTTGGTACTAAATCTGATATCTGAATGAAAATTCTTTTTGGATTACACCATTATCATCTGTGCAATTTTTCTGTATATAAAGATTTACGATAGAAAGTAGTTACCCAAAGATGAAAAGGTGATCCAGATGCATCAAGCAGATACATTAGATAAGTGCTTAGAAGTCCTGCAATCTTAATGATGATTAAGGGAATTTTGATGACGTAATAACAATGGAACTTAATTAAATTAGCTTTGAATGGTAGAGATTTTGAAATATCAGTACAGATGATGATGCAGAGTTACAACTTTATTATCAAAGATTTTAGAGACACGAAGGCAAGGGAAACAGTGTTGGTACGTAACAATGTTAAGACAGACAAAATGAAGGCAATGGAAAAATGAGAGGGGAAACGTTAGGTACTTTGAAACAGAAGAGGAGAAAGACGAGAAAGAAACGTTAATTACACTTGAATTTCCTTTTCGTTACAGAGTAATTGTAACAATTTGCCTTTGGTATGCTAACGTGTATGTAAACTAAAGTGTTGACGTTATCCACCAAATAGCGTTTATCATTGTAAGAACTCAGTACTACTTTATTCGTTATGGTGCTAATCTGCTCGTTTTGTATGACCTGAATAAATTCATTAGCTGGTAATATTCTATATATTCAAACAGATATTTTTGTTACATACTTTGTAAAACTTATTTCGTTATTTATTGACAAACTTTATTTTGGTCATAATCTATATTGAATAAATATAATATTTGATCCTAACCCACTGTTTTCTAACTGGTGTGTCATCAAAAGCATCCTTGTAAAGTCCAGGAACTTTCTGTTGCATCGGCGATGAATCAAACGCGTTGTTGTTTGGAAAGTAATTAGTGTCATAATACACTTCATGTCCTGCTTCATATCGCCCTGAAAGTTTTCTGTCTCAAGATACATGTACAGCGGATCTATATCAGCCATAAGTAATTCATCAAATTATTATAAGAGATTTCATCCATCAACCATTTTAATGTCTTTAAACAATAACACGGACATGGATAGGATTAGACAGTTTTATTTCCTTTTTTCATAGTGACTAGCCTCAGATTTTCTTCTGGTATTGTCTTCTTGGCAAATGATATGTCTTTTTGGCATTTGTAAACTTTACTTTCGTCTGTGCATAATTTTATCGTTATCCTCTTTCTTATGTTTGCTGTTTCCTTTCCAAACAATGAAGAATTCATCAGTTTGAAGAAACCATTTTCAAATGTATGGCTAGAATTGTGTCTAAAACTTGTAATTAATTTTATTATGATTCTAGCCATGGTTGCTGGGTCTGTGTCTGGTATTCAGCCCGTATTTGTCAAGTATTTTGAACAGATTTTCTACATATTGTCTAATTTGTTCATCATTTGCCTATCTAAAGTTACTGTGATTTAACTCTTCTTGGTGGGAGTGCACCATTTCTAGGGATTTCAAAATTTCTATGCTATCAAACACGAATTTAAAGACTCGGCGAACAATAATCCTTTTTTGCAAACTGCAGGACTTCATTCTTGAACCACGAAATTAAGTATCTACAAAAATATCTTTTTTTTTCGAAGCGCACAACCTCTTACTAACGAAAATTAACGAATCCACAGATTGTTCGGGCATGTAATGGCTTATTTCCTGTAATATAAATTATTCGAGTCTAGTTACTTAATGAATGACACTGAGCTTGACTTTTCGTACTTGCAATAATTTTTATCTTTCCATCGGACATTGTCCTTGTTTCGTTGCTGGCAAAGCCAAGAAAGTCTTCGAAAGGGATATTGCTAACTATGTTTGCATAAAATTCGTTATTTACTTTTGCGTATCTCTATGACATCATACTAATGCCAACACGAACTTTACATTCGATTATCAGGTAATTATCACGGTCAGTATTCTACGTTTTATATCAGAGATCTTCAAACTTGTGCAATGAGCTTGTCATGATGCACCGAAATAGTGGGCCGGGTCAAGTTTGCTAGACTTCATAAAGTTATTTCGAAATTCCTCGTCTTCAGATATAATTGAATTGTTAAGTGACTAGTAAATATTTTCTTTTGATCTTTAAATGTTTCATGGAATTATTGGAACTATTGAAATAGTCATATAGATAGATTTCCTTTCCTTAAAATGTATGTTTCCTTCTACAAAAAGTTTTATTTCCTCAGCCAACTTGAAATTGTTGTAATTCTTTGCCATCTGCTCTCGAGATGTATCAATGAACCGAACACTATCTGGAAATCTATTCTATTTCTTTCTACGCTTATTTCTTTGCAATCCTCGGAGATATTATAAGCGTTGCTAAATGTAATAAAGTATTGCTTGTCGCTATTATGTGTTTTTACCCATTCATTGTGATCATTTTTGCAGGCATCTTCAAAAATATCAGTAGAGGACTATCATACCCAAATTGCAAAACAATATAGGGATGAATTTTTTTAATATTTGTATTTTAAATTATTTACAGTCGTTATGAGTTGGGTCTCTACACTTTTCAGCCAAGTGATCACGGTCACCCATTTTAGAATCTATTTTGTTCGGTACAAGAGAGATTGAACGTGTTGAAGTAAAATATTTTTCATCATCCTCCGTAAACACCATGGGTTCTGTGTTTTCGGCCTTAATTCGCCGCACATTATTTTCACGATCTTTCCTAATCAGATGTTAAACCCTAATGAAATTTGTACCTCTATGAGCGACTGGTTCGTAACATTTATTACTTGACATAAAGTACGAGCAAAATATGATGGAATGTGTTGAGAGGTTTGCAATCGCCAGTATTTCTTACAATTAGCAACATGTCTCCGACATACAGGACATGTCGAATTGCAGCGTAGCAACATTTTCCCGAAATACAGAACATGTCTAATTACAGCATAACACCACTACAACTGTTTGGGACGATTAAATTTTAATAATCACAATAAACAACGTACACAAGCTTCTAACCGATGATGATAATTATTACATTTTCATGCATTATATTCACGGAGCTATGTACAGTGTAACATAGTCTTTTGTATCATGATGACTTTTAAGGTGTATTGAAACATCAAGCACTTTTTGCAGCTAGCTTTCTTCTCATTGCGTTTGTTTATTTGTGGTTACACCAATCAGGGCATCCGTTTCATTCAGGCGTCTTGTTACCGTCCATCTGCTATAGCTCTTGATGCAAATATGAAGAACGTCTCAAATTGTCTTACTTTCTTAATCTCATCTACTTAGATAGGTTAAATGTAGTTTCTATCTATTCAAACTTTATCCCAATTTAAAGAAAAGCCCATATTTTCTTCATTTAATACAATTATACGTACTTATTTGTTCCTCAACCGTTCAGATAAATTCATACATGAATATCCACTGGTTATTTAATACTAATCTATGCGATTCATCAAATAATCAATCTTGTCGAACATCCATTTTGTATTAATGTGCTATCCTTATTTGGTAGGTAAAATGTTCAATAGAACATGCTATGATTTTACCTATTACACATCTGTGTATTATGAAAATGGGTCTGTAATTAAATTCTCTGTACTCTGCTCTCTCTCTCTCTCTCTCTCTCTCTCTCTCTCTCTCTCTCTCTCTCTCTCTCTCTCTCTCCATCCTTGGTGGGTCTCTTGATAATTCTGCTCCTTGTGTCTTGCTGAACTGTCACAGAACCAGGTCTTATAAGTTTTCGCAAAGGTGATTTTTTTAAAAAGTATTGTTCAGTCTCAAAGAAAAATATTCATGCAGTTCTAGACTGTTACAACCATTAAATATGTACTATTTAATTATTTATTGAATGATTCTCTAGTCTTTTCGTGATAATTATGATAAAAATGTAAACATTTAGGTTATTTATACGACACTATTCTTTTCTATTTCATATATCAAGGAAGCCTTTGATTTTTGGATGACTTTCTTTCAATTGGTAAACTAATGAAACCTTCCACTTACTCCTAAGTAAGGTTAGGACTTGAACTTAATTTTAGTACACATCTTGTTTACCTAAACATGACAAATGTCACGTAGGCATTAACTACATTCACAACCCTTCAGTTACGATCATCATGATCACAATATAAATTAAATTCACATACCGTTTGGGTGAACGCTATGTACGGATAACCACAATTAATCTGTTCTTTTGTGTCCGCAAACGTACATTAGAGTCTTTAAGCGAAGACGTTCTTCTTCCAGTGTCTCATATTTCGATGGTCAACATAAAAATAATAATGCACAAAGGCACGCCTTAACGTCTCATAATTACTTACTCAAAATTGTACTAATTGCACTATCAAGACTCAAGCGTATTGACCACATTCCCCATCACACCACACTCCTGTGTTCTTTTCCATTTTTTGTAGAATAGTTTCCGTTTCCAGCAGTGTTAAAATGTTGCCTGTAGACAGTTTTACTTTTTACATTTTTCTCTCAATAAGTATATTCCCCAGCTTGAATTGACAAAACAATTGGAAGTTAAATCCAATTAAAAAAAAAACTCGAAATAAAGTATTTTTGTAATTTTGTAACATGTCTCCATAACAAAAGACAAAATTAAAAAAATTTAAAATTCTAAAACTTATGGTCAAACGGTACTATATAAACAGTATTCCCTCAAAAAGTTCAGCAGTTTCATATACATCATCATAAATTTTCTTCATTGAGTTCACTTCAAGAAACTTCTCTCTCACAGTGGGGAAGTCGACAAGAATTTGCATCACACTCTCTTACATGTATCATGACACATGCTCTCACGTTAGTAATATTTCCCTCGCTCTGATATATTAATTAAACCTTTTGAGACATTGATTTGTTTAATCATTCCCTTGCCATTGTATACGTAAATACACATGTATATTAAAATTAGGAATCTTTAAGACCCATTCTTTTCTGTTTTGTTTGAAAAACGTGTAAATGTTCTTCTACACATTGATATAAATAATGAAAGTATTGGCAAGACATCGTGTGAACAAAGTAAGCGTTTATTAACTGACCATCAATTAGTATAAATTGATACTTCGTCATGAAATTATTCATTAAAATGCCTGCTATTGGCACCCTTGCAACATATAGTAGTATATAAATACATTGGAACGAAAGAAGCTCTCTCAGATGACGACTGTGTATTCTACTTTCCTATCAGTAGCACAGTACTGGTGACTTGCGTTTCGAGCTGATTGGCTTTCATTTGTTTGTTTAAAAATAATGGATATGAACATCCTGAGTTAAGCGAATACGGGTCTACATACGAACCTAATAATTATAGGTTACTGCATTTGTATGGGAACATATGAAAGAGATTTTTCGGATTTCGGATGGATACTGCACGACCTTGTGGAGTGCAGTATCCATCCAACAAAACTAGTTCATATTTTCCTGTGAAAATGCAATAACCTTTTTATTATATTCTCATTTTCTTATTCTACCTAAGGCTTAATGATGTAAAAACACATACAAGGAACAAAGTAATTGAATTTATGCTGTATTCCAAACTAAATACACAACGGCAGATTCATATATACACAACAACAATATTAATGCACACATTACTCCGCCCAGCGAAATTTAAACTTAGTCGCGCGCTCGACATCACTTTCAAAAGGAATTTTCATTTTGGTGTACTTAAAATTGAAATTTAGAGTCATATTGTGAATGAATGCGCATTGCAGCAACTTTTCCATTTGGACTGGAGTTAAGGGATGTTGGTATTTTTGTCGATTCTACTATATTTCGTAATTATTTACTGGATTTATCCACATAGAGTACATTTGATTTTGACTCATCTGCATGTGTGTTTCTGTTCTGTCACTGAATGTTGAATCAAAATGTGGGAAAAATATGAACTCTTTCAATTGTAATTATCAAAAGGACGCTATGGAATATAATGTTCATTTCATTTTGAGTGCAGTAAGGAGGCTGTTATTGCACCTGGAATGTAGTCGAAATTACAGTACAATTTCGAAATGTGTAATCAACCTTTAGAACCCATGACATAGCTCATGTAATTCAGATTTGCAGAACTAAGAAAGTACATTTTGAGGAAATTCAAGATGCAAGAATGTAAGTATATTTTTGCCATTCTTACTACCAGCTAAAGAAGACATGTTTATACCAGGTCACTTGCATGCTCCCCTAGCTATGTTATGGCATGTATCGTGGCGTCTATCGCTAGCCTAAATCCGAAACTTTGTATCAACAAAGTTAACGCGCAAAACTGCAGAGCAGCTGGTGTGTGACAATTAATTTAGCAAGCGAAAATAAAAATCCTTCGGCCTTAAGTTTCTTCGAAAACCTTCAGTTGCATTTTTTGTTCTCACGAATTTAGTACTTTCACTTATAAAATGGTACGTATCTGATGGGTATGCTATAGCCCTTGCCCTCAGTATCATATTCGATGCGATTTTTTTTTATATACCCAAGAGAGCACTGGTCATAGTCTGAACCATTCCATTTAACGAAAAATTACGAACATTTCTCCTAAATAACTGTTTAAATGATCAGAATGGTATTTTCAATACTATGCTTCTCACGTCTGTTGTGGACATTGCGAATATCACGTTCATTCATTTGCTTGTTTGAAAGTTTCATTTGTGACTCAGTAAACTCGTTCACATTCCTCACTATTCATCTCTACTTTCAAATAGACGAAACAGTTGTTTTAGTTCATCCACAAACGAATCTAATAAACTGAAACATAAAGTCTACTACATGAGTGTACATGGTTTATTTACAAAGTAGTTCCTCTTACACTATACTATTTTTACTCACACGTGTCATACACGTGTGTGCAATGTCAAGGTGTTTAGTGTCGCAGAATACTGAACGATTCCAACAATGTAAAGTTAGCGGGGGAAAAAAAAGGAGTATATAATAATATCTTATATTCACCTCACAGTTGGATTTAGTGTGCTAAAATCAATTATCAAGAGAGCAAAATTTTAAATCTGCCTGTATCAATAATAATGAATTCTATCAGTGGTTTGATGGTATAGCCTCAAGTGAATTATTAGATACATCATACTGGTTTGATATATTGATGTATTGATATCATCTGATTAATTTTTCCATTAAATCATTTAAAGGTTTTTTTTCTTGGAACCCTTTTTCATTTATATTGTTAAGCTGGATTCCTTATCTACTGCGAGCTTCTCCAAAATATCTTTTTCATTAATTATTTTCTCTCTCCCTGTTTCTTCTAAAAAAATTTAACTCTACTTTCCTTACGATTTCTGCATTACTAAGTACTTTATGGTTGCATTTTTTATTTACTTGTATATGTTATACTCCATAACTGAAAAAATTAAATTCCTCTTGACTGATTGCCCTACTAACCATTTGATCAAAATTAAAATTGCATGATAGATAATATTAATTTTAGTACTTTTCATTCTTGCCATTTAATACTGTGAAATTCAGAAATACCTGGAAAAAGATTTCTGTTCCTTTTGCATGACTATTTTAAATAATTGTATTACTATTGTTTGATGTTGTTGTTGCCACTTTTTTGAGGGTTGTTTGTTTGTTTGCTTATTTCGGTTTGTATTGCTTTGTTTGGTTTTTGTTGTTGTTTTTCTTTCGCTTTTTGGGTTGTTCGAGAATTTGTTTTGGTTTACTTCGCTTTTTGATGTCTTTCAATTCATAAATTCCATATACAAGGCAACAACTTCGCTACCTATCAAGTAACATGGCATGTTTGAGTTACTTTGTTTCATATTGATATATATATATATATATATATATATATATATATATATATATATATATATATATATATTAGTTTTCAGTCCTTGCTTCGCTTTTTTATTTTTCTTTGTCTCTTTTACATTCAGCTCTATGTGGCTCTTTGTTCTCTGGTTGCTGTCGTCAAACCTTTGTAAATTTGCTGGTTGCTGTCAAACCTTTGTAAATTTGCTGGTTGCTGTCAAACCTTTGTAAATTTGCTGATTGCAAATTATTTAACATCATCTTTTAGCTAGTCTTTGATAAGCTTTAGCTCATTTAAGAACACGCTTATAGGTGAAAGTAATGGAATTTCAGTAGGAGAGAATTAATGGAAAAACTAGTCTAAATGAAATGGAGTTCAAGACATGTCCAAAACTGCAAAACGCAAAGGTCATGACACAGTTCACTAAAAATAGCTTCGTAAGCCTAGGTCTTATCTAGCAAGATTTGGAGACCAAATAATTAGAGATATTTTACTGACTGAATACCAAAGAATAGAAAACATGTTGTTAAATACGCGATTCACATGCATCAGAAACAATGTTAAAAAGCAAAATGTGTTACTGACCACAGGTTAGAATTCAAATGCATTGAGAAAAGAAAAATAGATATGTAAATCTGATATGACGTTAAAATAACTTGGCGCTCCATCAGTTGAATTTGACCTGAATTAGCTATATCTTGCAAAAGCTGATTAAAGTTGTTTTGTACTCAGACAACAGTTTTCATATCTGAAACTAAATGTTCAAATCCATAAATTGATTTTAATTAATTATTCTGGTCCATTCTATCAGCTATTGCCATCCATACTGACTAATTCAGTTGATCCAGAATTTTATATCCCACTTAGCTATATATATGATACAGTGAATCATTAATGTTGAAGTGCATATGTTTAAAATCTTCAGTGGGTTGTACATATAATAATTGTTTCCTGTGTAGTATAGTTGTATTTCTTTATATATGTTCGCAATATCTTTATTAATTATAGATTTATACTGAGTTGCTAGACAAGGATAATAATCCATTATTTATTAGTCTGAAGTTTTACATTTAATTTTTAAATCTGAAGATAAATTCATTCATTTTTGCAGGGGGGTGGGGCGTATTAATTGTTTATATAATAATTGGTGAAACAATGTATAATGGCCTCGTTAAGTCAGAAATAGAATACGCCTCGTTTGGAGCCCATGCACAAATTCGAACATTCAAAACATTTTTGTTTTAAATTCAAAGAAGAGTGCCTTAGTGGATAAAAAAAATAAGTGTTCATAGCTGTGAGTCTACCAGAAATGATTAGCATATTAGGTTGGGGCTTCCTTCAATAAGGACGCTATTGTACTAGATTAGTCGTTTTCTACAAAATTGTACATGAACTCGTCGATATCTTGCCTACTGCATTTTTGTAAGACAGCTGACCAAATGACCGTACACGTGTACCCTCTTTCGTTCATACATTTTCGATTACAGCCAATTAATATAAATATTAATTTTCCCTTTTGTACAATTGAACACACGTCTTCCAAACAGAGATGTTTTGCCTGTTCTGACTTCTTTTTAACCAACAGTTTGACAATAGTATAACTGTATTCACTCAATAAACACGTTCTGTTCTCTAGCTTTGATCTTTTTTCTCTCTTAAAATAAAATTATCCTACTTTTCTTCTCACTATTTGCTTTTACTTTTGCTTCTTTTACTTATATGCACACAATCCTGCATAGACAGCGTTTCAGTATAGATAGATGGTGAGCCTGATGCACATAATAGATTACTATATTATACCTAGGATGGTGGAAACTTCAAATACTAAGGCAAGCTGTACATGTCCTTGGTACAATCCCCCATACTTATCTCGAAGGATTTCTGACATTAATTGTATTTAAGTTTTCTGACTTTGGGAGTTCTCATCACAGTTTGAATTGTAATTCAATACTCAACGCTTAATTAATTTATGCAGTTTTTAAGAATTTTGCGTAGAATCCACGTTGAATGTGCGCCAAAGATGACTTCTGACGCTTTTGAAGACATAAGATTTAAACAAATTTGGACCCGCTGCATCCATAAAAGGTGGAATAAACAGCCTCTACATTGACGGAAGTTAGCATATTTCTGGCGTAAATTTGCTAAATATTAATAGCACACACGCCATGAGTCATTATGAATTCAATTATTATGCTAATTATTTTATTGAACTTTTAATAATTTTATGGTATCCTTCTTTAAATTATTGGATTGGACTGGAATATTTCTATGATAAAGGTATACTTTCTTTACATTAATGGTTTGAACTGATACATTTCAATACTAAATGTATACTTCTTTACATTATAGGTTTGGATTGATCATTTCCATGATAATGGTTTACCTCTTTACATTATTGGTCTGGATTGATACATTTCCCTAATAAAAGAATACTTCTTTACATTATTGGGTTGGATTGATACAGTTCCATGATAATGATATACCTCTTTAAATTAATGGCCTGGACTTATAAATTTCCGTTATAAAGGTATACCTCTTTACATTATTGGTCTGGAGTGATACATTTCCATAATAATGGTACACCTCATTATTGGCCAGGGCTGATACCTAACTGGTTTTGACTGATACATTAAAGTGTCTGGACTAATACATTTCCAGATTTTGGTGCATTCCAAAAGGCTACTATTGTGTACTTAATTTGGCCATATTAATAAAGATACGAAAATTGAATCGTGTCTATAAATGGCACTCTAAAGATCACTCGACGGTGTCATTTTTGGTCATGTGTCCTTTGCATGTAGGTATCAGTTGATTTGAAACTGCTATATTTTATGGGCAAGTGTCTCTTGTACGGAGAATCTCAGCTAAGCCGGGTTTCGCCGTTCGGAGTGACATTTTGTCACCTAGAGCACACTTATCAGTGACCGTCCGGTCTGACATTTTGCCACCTAGTGTACATTTAATGCATAAACTCTCTAAAGTTACTTCTTTATCTGTATTTTAAAAAAAGTATATCTCTCCCAGATTTTAATGGCATACGAGGGGGGAAAATCGATGTACTAGTTTTCGCGGTAATAAGGAAACTGGTCTATGGGCATATTGCACACATGTCAATAAAATGTTGAATGCCACTGAGGGCATTAATCCATTGCTACAATAATGAAAATGCATATTTGTCCCTAAAATTCCCAGACTGGTAGAAATGTGACTGGCTTTCGTGATGAAAATCATTAGAGTAACAAATTATGTTTTAAATTACATGTGTAATACGTGCCATGGTTCACTCGTGTAAAATAAACAATGGTTTCGTGCCCGGTTGGATATAAATTCCTCTCCTGAGAAAATAACATCGAAACTTTCATTAAAATCATTGGAACGTGCTTTGGCTTTACTGTATAAAGCCACAAAAATTGGCACATTGAACTTAACTTATATGCCATAAAATGAAACATGGATGGGTACTTGAAATAGAGAATTTTAGTACCTATATGTAACTGATCATAAAACACTGGCAACCACGCAAAAAGCATAGACCAATGTCTGGCGTAGTGTGATGCGCCAACAGATTAGTTTGCAGTTTGTAATTTCACTAATCTACCATCGCACTTTCGCACAGTAGATGAGTCAACGGTGTTCGCAGGTTGGTGCACCTTATTCTCGAGTAGTTACGATATAGTTATTCTCATAAAATATTTAAGATGAAATGATACCCCTGTATGATTTTATATCCATTTGTTTTGCGTTATGTGATATTATTTAAGTTTTCAACAAATCAATGATTCACATAAAAGTCCTACTGTTAATACTTTCACAGCCGACAATTCGTGTAGTGTTTGAGGCAAATCTTTGAAAATTTTACTCAAGATTTCTGTGTAGATCTATTCATGTAATGAAAGTAATAGCACTTTATCACAGTTACCTGTTCGAGAAGCTTCCAGCAGGTTACTGACAAAACCTCGTTTACAATATGGCGTGCAATTCAACGCATGTGATTCAATATTGAATCACAGAATCCTTTTGGGAAAGTTTCTCAATTACCATAATAATCTCTCATTAAACCTATATGTAACGCCAGAACTATCGTCAGTGGCTCTTTCTTAATGCATGTGGCTGAAAATATGTTGCGCATTTATTAACAATATGCTGTACATTGATCATTATATGGTGTGCATTTCGTATTATATGATGTATATGTTCTATTATATAATGTGTATTTCTTATCATATGTTTATGTTTGCTTTTATGTTGTTCACTTTCAAATGCGTGATGTACAACTGTTACTGTATAAAATTCATTTGTTATTATAGCATGTGATGTTGTGAAAATATAATGTACATTTTTAATTATATGCTATATATTGTAATTCATTATTATTTTAGATGCATTTGTTACTTTATGATATGGTAAAATAAAAGCTTTTGAATGCAGTGCAAACTTCATTATGTGGTGTGAATGTTGGTTTAGATACTGTGCACGGTATCGTTATATGCTGTACAAACTGCTTTGTGATGACGATCAAAATTGAAAGCGCAGATATAGAGTGAGAGTTTACTGATGCGCAGAGTGCAAAGGAAAATGTTTTGCAATCTGGACAAAAATGTTAATGGAGCTCTTCAAATACCATGCTGTTTTACTATAAGCACTTTTACATAACGTAATCAGCAACCATAATGAACGAAAATTAAAAATTTACAAAGGATTGCAAAAATTTCTCATCTCAATAAAACATTTGAAAACATATTTTAAAAAACGGACAAAATAGACTTTCTGTCGATGTCTTAGAAATTTGTATACTGACTTGTATCATTTTCAGATGTTGAAAATGGCAAATCTTGGTTGACTTGTAATAGGATTCGTTTTTTGATCGCCCTCGGTGCAGGTAAATTTTTTACTATTAATGCTGCTAGTGACTTCACTGAAAATTGTCTGTAGTGGCGATTTTACAGCTAAAATCATGTGCATTAACATTTTCAGCAAATTGCCAAATCTTGCCGATTAGACACGTTAAACTACCTCTAGAGTATTTTTACATTGAATTTAAGAACATGTAAATTGGTTATGCATTAGATAACAATTTCCTTCTACTAGTTCTCTGCGTTTTTATGTGCATAGTAGTTAGACACCTGCTTGGAGCATTTCTGGTTCAATTACAATTGATTTATTTGCCAATCATGTGAACTTCAGCCTTTGAAAATTTCATACCAGGAACAAATGGCTCCTGACCAGTTTGCACAATGAATCATATGGAACAAGCATGAAAAGGGTTGTCTGTAACTATAGCAATGTTCTTGTGCTAAAATCAATTAAAAAGTACGTTACAACCAGAAACAAGTGCCAGACTCCTAACCCTAACTCAAAAGTCAACACCATACGAACGATACAAAAGGGACTTGTCCAGCTAAGCTAACCTCAGGTAACAAATAATAAACTAAATGGCATCAAGAATTATTTGCAAGGGTCTTGAAGATAAACTCTGAAAATAACCAGATCTCTAGACTTGTAACTTATACTTTGAATAGAACACTAAAATTCTTGAAGTGGAAACTTCTTGTTAATGATGACAGCCATCCCCATTCATTCCTACTAAATCGGTTGCATCGCTTGCATAGTTCATACCCCAAACTCTGTGTGATAAATCACGTGTCTATGTTCGACAAGTGATACAAATGTTCAACAAGAAGGCCACAACCCGCATGTCAAACCCACGTCCGTCATTTATATTATGCTTCTGTGACCTTGACAGAAGGTAAAAGGGGTGAGTTGTGGAATAAATTGTATTTCCTTTATAAATACTTGTCCAAAGAGTCCATCATGGTGCTAAAGAAATATAATCAAATGAATATTTTAAATAAAAACCTAACAGTACTTTTTAAAAGTTCGTGACCTTGATTCCAAGGTCAAGTGAGGGAGCTGGTGTATTATGAAATTTACATTCATCACTTTATAATGAATCAAATCTAACCTAGAACAGAATCAATAAAATGGTTAAGGAAATGAAACACGTTAACTGATGTTGTTGATTTGGTGTTTAAGGGCACAACAACACAAGTGGGGTTTTAGTGTCAAGACAATTGGAGTAAAGTCCCTTTCGGTCACGAGTCCAGCACGCTAACCACTGAGTCTCCCCGCCTCTAAGAAAACCAAAAACCTTCACAAACATTTTCAAACCAATGTTGCCGCTTGCGGAAACGTGGCCATTCTGCGTCTAATGCACTGACGTCTTCTCGACAAAGGTTTGAGCAATTCTGAGGGCGCATTATTGTAGATCCCAATGCTTTTACGTGCATAGTTAATAATTCCTCTCTCCACCCCCATCCCACCCACCATCACCTCAGGACAATGGTTCAGGGGTCATAACAGACAATGTCCTACATTTATAATGGGCTTTATGTTATGACTGCATGTGTTATGTTTGGCCACAAAATATTAAAATCGTATCGCAGTAATTGCAATAGTAGTATATGTAAATGAGGTTTCTATCTCAGAGACCCCCTTCCCCCTCCAAAACGGTACTCTGTTGACATTTTATCAGTTCAAAAATGTGATAAGGCTTTCTAGCATATTTCTGACAAAATATGTTTTGTCGGGGTAAGGGGGTCTCTGAGATAGAAACAGTTCATTTACATATACTACTATAACCGTCATGTTGAATAATAATAAAAAATAATCAAAAAATAAACAGTAGCGATGATGATCGGTCACCATATTTTATGGCAATCATTTTCATACCTGCTGACTCTCACTGGCAGAATATCTGTTAACATACTGTCAATAATACGAAACTCGCGTATTAAATCGTCCGTATCATATTTTACGCCTCGCAAATAAGATTGTATCAGATCAAGTAACTTTTTATAAGTGATACTTGCTGTTTTAGAAGCATTTTTTTGGTCTCAAGTCGAGGCTCAATTTTCTTACACGCTGTTGAAAGAGAAACACCAACACCGGATATTATTAATAAAAACGGGTTTAATAATGCTCCACTTGAGATTATACCAGAGCTTGTCATGAGCAGTGGTAAATATGATATTACTCGAAGTATTCTACTGTAATACTTATAACATTGTTTTACACACCAGAGGTTTTTATGATAATATCTGTAATATTGCATTAGAGCGTCAACATCTTGTTTTGGAATTTCCCCTGACATATGATTGAAATCGACGATCTGTTTTTTGTTTCACAAACCTGTTGCAATTATTAATTTTATATTATTCGAATTTATATTTATTATACACATGCGATAGCACAAATGACAGTTAATCCAGCCAAGTTAAAGAAGTTAATAGAAAATTTGTCAAAACAAACTCAACAATTAACTGAGGAATAAAAAATGATACGTTAAACTATAATAGGAGAAATGCCTATTGAAAAACAGATAAAACTTTACAGAAAGCAAGCTCTGTCAAAAATAGATAATTCAGAAGTTTTAGAGTTTATTCAGAAATATTTCATGAAAGACAAACTTCACAATCTTGATAACATTCGAAAATGGAGTGATGATGACTATAAAAAAACTACAAATAATTTTAAACGATAAAATTCGTGAATTTCCAATAGCTGAAGAAGCGCTTAAAGAAGCTCAAACAGAGAGAGAAATGTTGGCTATGATGGATAAAATGAGAGACGGAGTTATTGCTGATGTTTTAAATAAAACTGTGTATCAATACCGAACTAAACCAGGAGGTTACAGTAAAGGTTGGAATTTCAAAAGATTATTTGTTAAGTACGAAAACGAACGAGATAAAAGATTACCAGAGGAAAAAAACTGGAAAAGGTATAAAAAAAAATTTTTTTACATCAAACGCTGAACTAGTTGACCGACTTATCTTATTGATATCATCCAAAGACGCCGGTAATGAAAGCACTGAAATCGACAACGAAATTATTGATATATTAGATAATATTAGATAGAGCAGATTACTAACATCAGACGAGTACGAAATTTTACATAGCGATCTTATCTAACAACATTGATATAATGTTAACAACATTATTACTCGACTCGTCACAAACAACGAGTGGCAGCACAAACTTTTCTGTATACTATAATCCGCCAATAATACTAGATCCGAATAAATAGTACGAAATCGGATTAATTTCTGCCACAGTATGGCATTCTATGGCAAATGTAAAATTAAACGTCAACGACGACTTTACATTTAATTCTGGTGCTTGGGTATCAGTTAGAATACCACAGAGGACGTGTAACGTGACTGATTTCAACAAAACGATAAGAGAGCTGATAACAAATATCCTGCCGTAGACAATTTTGAACTGACTCCAAACTATAATACGCTACGAGCCAGAATCACATTAAAAAATAATTTGATAATCGATTTTTCACCAGCGACTAGTATCGCATCATTATTAGGATTTAAAAGCCAACAATACGGCAGTGTTGCAGAACAAAGTATATCGTATGAAGGTGATCTGCCAGTTAACATAACACAAGTGAACACAATATTGATCAATTGCTCTATTGCATCAGGGTCTTATTCAGCTTTAGCAGGTCAAGGTCAAACAATCTATAGTTCTTCACCAGGTTCACTGATGCAAATTACTCCTCGACAAATAATATACTATCCGATTGCTCCTGAAATTCAAGTAACTAACTTAACAATACAACTAACAGATCAATCAGGACGACAAATAGATCTTACCAATGAAATTGTCACGTATTATTTACACTTACGCGCGATCACTTCGTGATTGTAAGCGCAACAACGTAGTCAGCGTAAATTTTTATAACCTAATTTAATAACAAGATGAGACAAAAAAAAGTTTATAAAGAAAAATTGTAGGTGGATCTTTTGGAAATATATTTACAAAAATAGCTGAAAATATCCCAGGAATTGCGCGTAAAGTAGCACCAATTGCACTTGACGCAGGTAAAGCTATTGCTAGCACTGCTGGCACCGAAGTAGGACAAAAGATCGCTGACAAAATTAAAGGCAGCCCACCTTCAAATGCGGAAATAAAGCGAGCAATATCAGATATTGCACCAACAGAGGAAACAGAACGAGCTATGATAGCTACAACAAAAAAAAAATTATTATCACCACGTGGTGAAGAGGTAATACGCAAACTTGTAAATAAAACAAGACAAATAACGCCTGCTGCTTTTTAGTTGCTGTAATTTTGTGTGCCACACAATTTTGTGTACAATATAGAATAAATAATTTCAGTTAAAAATTATCTCGATCTTGCCGAAGAACATGATACCGACGATACAGTGACAGAATTCGAGTACGTTGAGTATCTCGACGAAAACTCAAACGAACCAAACAAAACTGGAGTCAGAACTTTTAACACAAGAGACGAGGACGTGTTTCTGTTGCCGCACAAAGCGGTGTTAGAAGTGCGTGGTCAGTTACAAACTGCGATAGGCGGTGATATTACAGATGGTGCAGAAATTGCATTTGTCAGTAACGGTTGGAGTTATTTAAAAGCGCACGGTACCAACTAGCCAATCAAACTGTGGAAGATATTTCAATGCACTTGCCTATAGCGAGTACAATACTTAACATCGTCTCATTCAGCGATGATTATTCGAAATCAGTGGCCACAAATATGATGTGGTTTAAAGATACCTCATTTGGGACATCTGTTTCAAGCTAGTTTCGCACTAGTGCTGCGCTCCTGGCCCAGATAATAATAATTTAATCGTCAATGCAGTTGCTGATATTGGAGACGCAATAAGATCAGCCGTTACAAATATGCGACGACAGCAATATAACGAAGGATATGCCTAACGAAAAGCATTTGCCGCAGAATCTCGCCAAATAACGATGATGCTTCCGTTAAGTACAATATTTGGACTTTGCCGCCAATATAACAAAGTTTTTCGCGGAATAAAACATACGCTTATTTGAGATCGAGCTGATCAAAACGATTGTATAATGCACGCCGCCGGTGTGGCTGAAGGACAGTTTGCTATTACAAGATTAGCGCTGTGGATGCCACGAGTTGTCCCATTTGTAGCCAAAACGATGGAACTCGAATCATTATTGACCGCTTACACGAAAAACATATTTTCAGCAAAACGGAATTTACCAACAGCCATTCCTAACGCAACCGATTACACCTGGCGTGTTACAACTACGTCAAGCTAACAATTACTTCGACATTTGTTCGTTGTATTTCAACGACAGGCACGTCGTAATAATCAAGAAATGAACAACTCCGTATTTGATAACCCAGACGTCATACGAATCTTTGTTAGAGCAAATTCTAAACAATATCCCGAACGTGCAATCAAATGCAATTTTGCCGTGCACGCCACCAGAAACATATCTCGGCCGTACATGTACCTTATGGAGGCTATGCAAAAATATCAGGACGCGGACAGTGGATCTCAGATATCAGTAGAGGAATTTCGATCACTGTATCCTATCTTTTATTTTGATATATCAAAACATTCCGAACGAGTTATCGGATCGACTGTTGATATTGAGATCACTTGGACGCTTGGCGTACTGCCAGCCGAACAATATAACGTATATGCGCTAGTTGTCAGTGATAGATTTTTGGCAATTGATGCGACCAAGGGAAGGATGACTATACAAGTTTAATCTAACAAACAAGTATAAATGAAAATGGAATACACAACCAGAGAAATATACCTAACGCCCGGTCAAATTAAAAAATTATCAGCAGCGGTTGCCAAAGGTAATTATGTCTCTGTAATGATATCCCCAGAGACAAAGTCTCCAGAGACTGACAAAGTCGCCGCAGTGAAAGTAATGTTGAGGCAACAGCAAATCAATAAACTTAATCGGGGAAAACCGTTTGTTCTCAAACTGTCCGTTGCACAAATAACAGCGACGGCAAGATATAGCGGATTGTTTGGACCAGCATTTTCTGTAATAACTACCGCAATACCAAAAATTTTACCTGTACTAGGAACACTTGGACTAGCAGCAGCGTCAGGGGTAGTATCTGGAGCAACTAAAAAAAGCGGTATCAGGCGATGGTATCAAACAAATTTTATGTAACAATAAAAAATAAAATGCCAGCCAAAGCGACAAAATCTAAAAGAAAGAAAACAAAACGTCAGCGAGCGCCAAGAAAAACAAAACAAAGAGGAATTATTCCTTTCGCTCCACTTTTAGCGGGGTTAGCAGGCAGTCTAATTCCAAATCTGCTAGGGATAGGACGTGGAATGACTCTACCAGGTACAAGACGCCGTTGACGACGTCTGCGACATTGACAACGCCTGTCGCGTTAAGTAATTTTGATATAATTGAAAAATTGAATGACATTGTCGGATTTCGCGGAGTGTATTCTAAGGACGAATTAGATAATGTACCAGCAGGCGGTTTGTGCGTTGTAAATATACAAAACTTCAATGATGGATCTGGCACTAACTGGTTTGCTGTCTATGATAATAATTATTTTGATTCGTTCGGACTTCGTCCGAGTGATCTTATAAAAAAATATATTTTTAAACAATTTAAAAAAATAAATTACTCGTCTAATCAACTACAGCCGGTTGGAACATCAGCCTGTGGTTATTATTGCATTATGTTTATCCAACAAATGTCCCGAAGTGAAAACTCCGGAGATCCTGATTTTTTTAAATTTTACAATTTGACAAGCAACCTTCTCACGCAAACGATGAGATTGCAGTTAATCTTATCTAAACTAAGGAACATGTCAACATACTGTCTCAAATGTAAAACTAAAACAGAGAATAAGGATGAGACAACGGAAAAAACAAAAAATAATAGAATAATGTTCAAAAGTGTTTGTGGTAGAAAACGTATGTTTCTGAAATCGACAACTGGAGCTGGAGTTATTTTAGTAGATGATTAATAGACGAAGAAAATTGGTCCAATTTCTTATTTTTTGAGGGTCAAACCTCGAGGGATTTTTTAGATTTTTTGATAAAAACGAAAAACTTTAGTCTAAATTTCTTATTTCTAGCTGATTTTTTTGGTCTTTTTTTTTTTTTTTTTTTTTGATTTTGATGATTTTTTAGCAAGAGATTATAAAATTTATCAAAAAATCTAAAATATCAAATATAAAATCCCTCGAGGTTTGACCATTAAAAAATAAGAAATCGGACTGATTTTCTTTCATTTTTTTTAACCATTTTTCCTTTTAAAAAAACAACAGGATTTTTAACCAAAAATTAGTAAAAAGCAACAATTTTGTCAAAATTTATAAATTATTTTCAGATTTATAATAATATTTTTTTGCTGACAAATATTTTTGTCGACGATTAATAAATAAAATGAAATGTAATTGTAATTGTTATAAAGATCTTTGTATCGAACAAGATAAAATTGTTACGTACTGTCAATCATGCAATCGCCGTGAAGTAATTGGCAGCGGTATTGACATCCACAAATTTATTGGAAAATTACCGAGACCAAAAGGAGGTTGGACATTACCTGGCCACAAATATACTGGGCCGTACAATCCACTGGACAAACAGTTAGACGAAAACGATAATCCATTACCAGGACAAGAGCCTTATAATCAAGTTGATGCAATAGCAATGCGTCATGATATTTGTTATCGTGATAATGAGCAAGATAAGCACGGCTGTGATAAGGTAATGCTAAATGAACTTCAAGATATGAAACCTGTAAATATGAGAGAACGATTTGATAGAAGGTTTGTTCAAGGAATGATAGGAACAAAATATAAGTTAGGTCTTGGAAAAGAACTGTATGATGATTTTGCAGCTGAATTACACAAACCTAAAAAAGTCTTCGCGACGTAAAGTTGTCGCAAATGCCGTTGACGATATCTGGGCGATAGATTTAGTTGATGTGTCAAATCTTGCTCAGTTTAACGATAACAAAAAATATCTTTTTAACGTTGTAGATGTTTTTAGTAAATACGCATTTAATGTACCCGTTTCAGATAAAACAGGAACATCGATAACTGATGCATTAAAACAAATAATAACAAGTACAGAAAGAAAACCAAACAGAATCTGGACCGATCATGGAGCGGAGTTTTTGAATAAAAAATTTGAGCAGTTTCTGATATTTTACATAGATCAACAAATTTATTCAAGCCTCAGTAGTCTGAGATTTACCTGTGAGGAGTGCAAGCTCGCAACGATTCCTGTTTAAGTGTCAAGATTTTACATGTTCCACTGTGAAACAGACCAAATCAACGCGCAGATTACTAAGCCAATAAAAACAAAATCCTAATTGATGTATGTTGCCGAATTGTTTCGTTGGAAAAAAAAAACATCAGATTGAATTGTCTTAATCCTATATAAACCTTAGTAAAATGAATTATCTATCTTCTGATGTGGCTGCCTACAACGTCATCTAAATGGATCTATTAGTAAAATAGCAAGGAACTTGTAGTACTTATTTAATATCAGTTCATATAGTACTATTAAGAAAAACGCAATTGGATTTTTCATCTCAAATTATTTCCTTTGTAACCAGTAGGTCAATAAATTTTCAATCTGACAGCGCTTTCAGTTTGATCCTCCAATCGTAATGAAAGTTTGAAAATCATATCACAAAAAATGTACGCGTATAATAAAACATCCAGATCCACATCACAATAATGAAGTTTGCACATCATAGAGCAAAAACTGTACAGCACATAATGAAATATCCACATCACATACTAAAGTTTGTACATCATATAACAAAAATGTACAGCATATAATAAAACATCCACATCCACATCATATAATAAAGTTTGCCCATCATCTAACAAAAAATGTATATCATATAATAAAACATCCACATCCACATCACATAATGAAGTTTGCACATCATAGAACAAAAACTGTACAACATATAATAAAACATCCACATCCACATCACATAATAAAGTTTGCACATCATCTAACAAAAAAATGTATATCATATAATAAAACATCCACATCACATGATGAAGTTTCCACAACATATAAAGATTTTATATGACCGCATCGCACAGTAACATATGCACGTTAAATAATAATGAATATCAATCATGTAATTAAATATCCATAACATAGGATAATAAATGCACATCATATAACAAATGCTGGCCATTATATATGTATAAGTGCATGTCAGAAAATAAAATAACGAAAGCATATGCAGCATATAACAATAAATGCACATCCCTAATTTGGAAGAAAAAAAAAACAAACAACGGTGGCATTTAATACGATCTCGTTATTTTCTTACACAGAGATGAATACCAGTAGAGTAAACTATAGCACCTTTCGGTAACCTCATTATCTACCCTTTCTTTCCGAACACTAGTTTATGGAGGTTGCGCTAGAAGCATTTCCGATAGGTATTGCCGCTGGTCGACGTTCACTGATTGCAAAACAGAACGAAGATTTTTAAAAATTATATTTCTCGCCATGGGCAAACTATCCAATTAAACGCTCTAAATAAATGTGCGATAAAGTAATTAATGGATAATTGTTAGACACAATGGATACAATCATATATCAAAGCATATGTGTATAACCTGTGCAGATACTTGTAATTGAAATTTTAAAAACAATTTAGAAGATAATTTAGGAATAATAAAATAATGCACACACAATTCCTTTTCAAATCAACAACAATAACAACACAAACATATTAAAACATAAAAACGAATTACAATCAAACTGAATGTTGAACGTAGCATTTTATTTAAGTAAGTCAATTATTCGTGATTATGTTATATATTATGCAAAACACTTACAATATCCATCTGATGATGAAATCCTTCGGTTAACCTTCCTTAATTAAACAAATCACTTCCAAATTAAGTAAATAATTTCCACTGGATACTTTATTTCCATTGCATTAAAGCTTTATACTATCAAAGCATTCAGCAATGAAATTATTTAATGTGATAGTTTCCATTTGCATACGACTATTGCATACTTTCTCAAAAGGGCACGTTTCATACAATAATTATCGTCAGTTTTGAAAATTAATTCTGGTTTCTATTGAGCAATTCAAATAAATATGTATGTATCTGATGATTAAATACTTCTTAGGGTTTTTTCAATGCAAAAATTAAAAACAAACAAAAATAATTTTCATTGCTTTTTTTATTTCCGTTGCATTCCATTTTCTCATTGCGTATTTTAGTCACATCGATCTATAATCCACTGACCACGTTCCAATACAGCTAAACCGTTTATCAAAGTCATTATACAAACAGTGAACTGTATACTGTTTTATTTGTGGGCACATCTACGTCCCTCAGCTATGTTAAGCAGCAGCAGGGAGGGTGAACAGACCATTTTGTCTGGAGACCTTATTTATGAAAAATAAAACTTCCTATGAAAATGAAATCTCAAGGTCAAATAACATTAAACCAAAACCTCTGTCAGGCCATGAGATTTCTCTAATTGTGTTAGCTCATTTTGTTACATCATCACTGACGCGCGTTTTTATTTTATGGTGTGTTTCGTTTACGTGTTGGTCACTCAACGCTGGTCGTTCACCCTCCCTGCTGCTATAATTAACCAAAAATTTTATCCAGACCTATACGATACCTAGATCTTGGGTCATGTAAATTTATCGTTATAAATCCGGACGGAACAGCTTGTGCTTTTGAAAAGAAGTTTCTAAACTTAATCATGTCCATGTCCCCTGAACATCAAGTATAATAAATATTTTGTAAAGTATAATTATCTACTCCATTAAACACAATTAAGATATTACAACTATCTCTGATCACTTTTGGAATTTGTGTATATTTCTGAGTTAAATAAATCACGTCTGTATTTTTGTGATGGCCTCGCGAAAATATCCGAGCTGGATTTGATTGTTTGTCCAGCATTACATCATCGTATACTACAAGATTATTGATATATCCATCAAGATCATCTATGGATGGAGCTTCATCGATATCGGTAATAAAATCAATAACATCATTATCTTTATCAGGACACGTCAGCGACTTTGCATTTTCATTAAAATCTTTAAGTACTTCGTAACATCGTTGATCATCAACAGATGGTGCTACTAAATATAATTTATCCCACTTGAGCCATCGCATTATCAGATTAAGTAATAATTGCGTTTTACCAGACCCAGATGGGCCAAGTATAATTGCTCTGATGGAATTTGGTAGCGCTGGATGATGTTTGACTGGCTCTTGTTTTCGTGTAGATGAGAAGTCAATTATATCCATATAATAAATAATATGGATTTATATTGTGTTCGATTAGAGCACCCATCCATACCAGTGGATTAACAACAATAATAACAAAAAATAACAGGCATGCACTTACAGGCAAGTGTGTGAAATGTGGTACAAAAAAATGCAAATTTATTTCATCGACAAAGACAGGTGGAGATATTGCTGCTTCGTTAGGTAAATTACCAGGAGCTCTGTGGGCAAAGTATCCTGGAGAGAAACATTTACTTGGATATAATTATTGTGGTCCAGGAACCCGACTTGATATTCGACTTGACGAACGAGATCAACCAAGACCTGGAGAGTATCCAATAAATGCGATTGATCAAGCATGTCACGTTCATTATGTCGCGTATAAAAATCCAAATTTGCAACAACGACATGTTGCAGATGTAAAGCTGATTCACGCATTAAATTAGGTAAAAAATAAATCTCTCAGAGAAAAACTTGCTAGCTTCCTAGTAAAATCTGCCATGAAAGGTAAACTAGTGCTAGGGGCTGGTAATTAATCATAGATAACTATTATAATGGAATCTGTTTATTATAGCCCAAGAGGATATTGGAGAGACAAATCAGCAATTAGCAAACTTGCTGAAGCAGCAAAAGTCTCACGTGCTGTTGCTGCAGCGTGGTTAGCACGACAGGCAATATGGCAAATTTATCTACCACCACCTAAAAAAATTCAGTATGCACATTTTGATGTCAGTACTCCCAATGAAGTTCATCAAGCAGGTATTTTGTCTTTACCACATGATACCATTAAAATTGGTAGACGTCAATCACGCACATACAAATACGCGTTAACTGTCGTTGACGTTGCAAGTAGATATAAAGAAGCAGAACCACTGTCAACAAAGACAGCAGCTGAAGTAGCATCTGCGTTTGAACGAATTTATCAACGAGGATCCGGACCACGAGGTGGTCTACGATGGCCACAGTTGCTTCAGGTTGATCCTGGCAAAGAATTTCTTGATGCAGTATCATCGTTGATGAAAAAACATAACGTTAAAATCAGACGAAGACACACTGAAATTCATCGTGATCAGGCAATCGTTGAACGATTTAATCGAACACTTGCTGAGCGGTTATTTGGATATCAATATGCAAAGGAAATATCCACTGACTTTAAGTCCATGGAGAGATCTCGTGAATGGCTTGCAAGGTTACCAAGTGTGATAGCTGCGTTAAATAACGAAATTACTCGTGCAACTTCTATGAAACTTTCTAATGCGATCACAAAAACATATATACCAATACGCTGACGTGAATCTTCCTCTCAACCATTACTAGGTAATGTGACCGTAAGATATTTATATGAACCTGGTGAACTTGAAGGGGGTAAAAAAGAGCAACTGATCCTATCTGGAGTGTGACCACACATAAAATTTCCAGCGTGGTAAGGTCCACAGGTAGACCTGCAATCTACAGATTAGATTCAACTTCTCCTCAGCGTGGATTTGTACGCGAACAATTACAAATAATTCCTAAAGACACACAATTACCACCACCTTCACTTTTATAAACTTGCACCTCTATGTCGATTACATTCAAGACAGGTCAGCATCACATTTTCGCGTGTGTGATTAAGACTACTATTATTCTATCGACGGCAAATTGTCTTGGATTATTATCACAACATTACTGCGTTACAATTCGCACAATGATTATTCTGTCGTTGTTTTAGTGTTATAATAAATTCAGTATCCATATCAAAGTCGCGATTATTATTTTTTTTTTTATTGTTTGTCACATTGCTTATAGCTCGCTAATTTTTTCTTGATGACGACAAAGTTGTTAGTGATTTCTTCGGTTATTACGCAATCCATGATAACCCTGTGTAGTTGAGATATTCTTCTGACTCGAGACACTGCAAAATAAACTAAATTTGACCACTCAATACGATCATCGACAATCCAGATATTTGTATCAGTAATAGTTAATCCCTGTGGCGAGTGAATCGTTATAGCGTATCCTAACGTCCACGGCGATTTATCCATGCTCAACGCGCTCTCAACAATATCAACAACAACTAAAACAATATAATTTAGCACAAGGTTTTGTATTCCACCACCAGAAATCTCAACATCAACATTCTGTCGTCGAGTATCTGCTGGGCGATAACACAATGGTACAGGTAGATTTGAAAATTTTTCTTTATGTAACGTAAATAATTGTTGTTGAAGTGTATCACGAACTATTTTTCTCCTTGCAACTATCAAATCAGCAGGTCTCCATAAATTCCAAAAATCATTCATAGGAATTTCTGGAATTACTTTACGTATTATCTCACACTGTATTTTATCTGGCTGTAGTCTTATTAACTTTTTAAACTCTTTCAGTGATTTATCAATAGCTCTATGGTCATCAGTTATTTCTTCGTAATAATCTACAAATGTTTTCAGCCACTCATGTGGAGACGATCCAGTAAAAGGTGGCGGTTGACCATGATCGCCACACATTATCACAGCAGTATTCTTCAATAACAGCCAATCAAGAAATATTTTTAATACCTCTAGCGACACCGTGCAAATCTCGTCCCATATAATAATTTTAGGAATGTATTTCTCACCCATCCGCGATGGAGTCCATGTGTCTCCGCACCATCTGAAGAAACTATGATAAGTTTGAGATTTGATTCCTCGTTCTTTTATTTCTCTGGCTAGTTTATATGTCGGTGTCAAAATAATCATAACTGAACAATTATTAAATAATTCAATCGCGCGTGTTGTTTTACCTGAACCACCACACCCATTAAGATAAACGGTTTTAGGTCTAGCCACAGGATCATATACAGATGGCAACAATGACGTTGTCGATGACAATTCTGATATTTGATTATTCTTGTAATATATTTCTTTAATTTCAACGTCGGCAGATTCAGAATAACTAAGTATATCTTCATGTTTTATTCTCCATTCGCCCCATGATGCATGATTGTTAATATGCAATTGTTTTAACAAATCCGCATATTTTTTATTTATATAAAATGAATCTGTCGCGACTCTGACTGCAATCAGAGCAAATCTGTTTATCATTGATAATATATTTATCGAAACGTACGCGAGCATCGAAGATCTTAAATGAGTAAACTGCGGTGACTCGCCATCAGTATAGCTCACAATTGTACCTAATTTACTTCCGTCTGATAAATAAGCATTACTTCGACTTATAAATGTGTTTTTCTCCGTTGTATCAGTAGTTATAAAATCGAGCTCAGCATCGTCCATAATTAATCTTGTACAATGTCGTTTATGATCATATGATCCTCCTTGCGTAAATTTACCGATTATTTTTCTGCCGAGGTCTTTTGCAAGTTTCTTATCGTGTTTTTTCCTGCATTTATGTACATTATTAGTAATTTTAACAATATCATCTTCGTTAAGATTAGGAAATTTTATCCTAGCATCATTAATATTAAATATATCCGGTACTGGCAACCAAACTTGTTTCTGCACGCGGTATGATATAATTGCTTCACTCACTTTTAACGATATTAAAATTCCAGCATCAAGCATGTACTGTAATAGTACTATTGGAGCCCAACATTTTTCTGAAAAATGTCTTCCAAACAAGGCATAAACAATCGGACGGAGATCCCCGTAAAACTCGAACGACTCTATACAGGCGAATCCGGTTAAGTCAAAATCTGGTAAGGGTCCGTTTATCGCAACTCTGGTCATCTCGTGTGTCGGATGTCCAAATCTCTTAAAGTATTCAGAACATTCTCCGTATCCAAGAAAACGTCCAGGATAACATGCTACCATATCAACTGAGATAACGTCTCTATAATTGTATTTAGTATTCCACAATCTACCGTGTCCGTATTCCACACAACTGTGTTGGACATCTTCAAGAAATTCCAATCGTGTCGGTTTCCATGAATTTTTCTCCTGAGCAGCGTGAGCAGCAACTGATGGAACGGTAAAACAATTATTCAGTAATTGTCCAACCTTAATATCATCAGGGGTATATTTTAATGCAAGATTTTTCATTTCTTCGTGGAGAGATTCTGTACGATAAATATCACCATTAGACCGTACAAACTGATCATGATAATCACATTCCGAACTTTGAAACAGCCACACAGATACAGGGTCACTTTTACTGATATTTTTGATAAAATCAAATATATGACCATTACAAACTTTAACCGTTCTGTCTCGTGGAAATATTGTTACTGCCACAGTCCATGCATGTGCGTTATGATTAATAATATCTATCGAAGCTCCTCTTGATTCATATTTCGATTTATACAAAATCTCTATGGTTAACGTCTTCACTGTTATTGGGAATTTTAATTTCTTTCCCAGCTCAGCAACGTCGCTGATAGACGCTCCGGTATCTTTAACTGCTTCTGCCCATGTATTTATTTTTTTACGCCGTAAATCTGTTAAACCATTGCCACGTATCGCGTTTGTGAAGTGTTCTGTAACTCGTTCAGCTACACAATTTATTCTTAACTCTGACAGTCTCATCGGCTTGAGATCATTGACGTCAGGTTTATTATTCAGCGGATATATTGCATAGACAACCACAGTCACAGGATACGCTCGTTCATAATACGGTTTGTCAATACCAGTCAGTATTCCAGGTTTGGAATTTTTATTCAAGAGAACAAAATTATTTCCTGACTGCATGCGTACAAGATCACGTTTGTCACGGATAATCCAAGTGTCGTCGTCTGTCCTTACAATAAATTTTATTAAAATGAAATATTTTTGAATATCAAGGTGGTTGATAATCTCTCTTCCTTGTTTATCATTCATTATAGTATCGACAACATTTCCGATCCTGAATGTCAACCACACATGAGCCGCACCATCATCACGAAGTTCCTTCTTGGCTTCACGGATACGTTTGGTTATATCTTCATTTGTTAAAGCCAGATCTTGCATCGAAAAACTAAATTTATATTTCGGTAGTCTGTCAAGATCAAATCTAGCTCCCGCTGAGACGGCAGAAGGTTCAATTGCGGATAATTCTTCCATTTTTATAATTAAGACAAATATATATTTAAATTGAATTTTAATATATATATATATAATGATTCAAACAAAGAATCGATGTAATTGGCTTATGATCGGATATACTTCTCCTTGTAACAAACCATGCGTATATGAATTCTGTGGATACCATATGCAAAGCGTTAGACATAAAAATATAGGACCAAAACCGTGTGTGCAGTGTGGTGTTGGAGTCAGAGGAAAAACTCAGTTTTGTGTAAAATGCGGTGGTAAAAAGTATAGAGAACTAAAACGATATTACGATAAAAGAAATATCGAATCTCCTATAAAAACCGCAGAAGATTATCTCGCCAGATTTTCAAAATAATGATTTAAACAAATAATATTAGTATACAAATGGAGCAAAATGAGTTTGTAACGCATCCAATTATTAAAAATTATGAAGCAACTCGTGATGGTGTGATCAGAAATTGTCGATCGAAAAACCCAGTCGGTAGTGTTGATAAATTTGGTTATTTTAAATTTAATACCAGTGGAAATAAAAATTATTTCTCACATAGATTCATCTACGAATGTTTTCATGGGGTCATTAAAGATGGACATATAATCAATCATATTGATGGAAATCCAAAAAATAATTATTTAGGTAATCTACAAGCTATTACGCAGAGTAAGAATTCTGCACGTGGAAATACAGGAAAGTGTAAAATATTTGGAAAGAGAGCTATTAAAGCCGTAAATGCAGAGACTGGTGAAGAGAGAATTTTTAATTCTATGAATGCGGCTGCCAAATATTTTGGCATACATCCACAATCGGTACGACTTGTCGCAAATGAAACATACAAATCTGCATTTTCAATAAAATATGATCAATGGATTATATTTGAATATGTCAAATAACTCTGTCCTTTTGTAGGTGGGTCAATGATACTTAAAATAAAAAATTAAATAAAAACAGAAAAAATAAAAATATTACAATAATAAATAAATCTGATTATTATTATCTGATTCAAAATAAATAGATATTTGTTTGCTATATTGTTCGACTCTGTCAATTTTGCCAAGGATTTTGTTTAGCAATCACCACAGTCAAAGGTCCACCTTCACTGTCGCTGCTCTCAGTGTCACTTTTGACAGAATCAAATGACATAATCTTTCTCAACTGCATTACACGGTTATTCACAATCTTTTTTCTTTCGTACTCGTGAGACAATTCGGATCTAATGTTTTCGATTGAACGTGCAAGAGGTGCAAATAGCTTTACCTGTGTGTCATTTACCATTGCCAAGGATTCTAACATAGATTGATAAATTAATTCATGAATCTATAATCGGAAGGTAATGTATATTTATTTTCGAATTTTCGTTGTTGTAATGATTCAAAATCACATATAATTTTCTGAGGATCAAGATTATCAGATATCTTTTTTCCGTCACGTGGTAATTTTTTAATAGCAGAGATAATATCATTAACGTTTGCTTAGTTCATTATATAATAAATATTTGTTTAAAATACTTATAATAGCCCCCAGAGAGGACTGTTTTTTAAAGATGATTATGATTATATACATATGATTATGATTATATACATATCATTATGATTATATTCATATGATTATGACGGCACAATACATAGTATGATTATATGATTATATACATATGATTATGATTATATACATATCATTATGATTATATTCATATGATTATGACGGCACAATACATAGTATAATTATATGATTATATACATATGATTATGATTATATACATATGATTATGATTATATGATTATATACATATGATTATGACGGCACAACACATAAACTTAATTAAGGACGGAATAAACGGGGGCCTTATCTACGTCCAACAGATTTTGTACACTCTCCCCCCCCCATAACCAACCCCAGGGAGTGCAAAAGTACACCCAACATGTGTTGACATGGTGGGAGAGTGTATTTTGTCTGTTGTGGATTTCGAGGATTTCTCCGGACCCCCAATTATCTTAGATAAATGGCATCAAAATCGCCTCCATTGACATATGTCGATCATGGGAATCGAACCACGGACCTTGAGTACGAGAATCCAACGCTATAACAACGCACCACTTTCCGATTCATACAAATATACGTTTTAAAATTATTATATAGTTAACCCAACACTGAATAAGCAGGCAAATTACGTACGACCAATATATTGAATAAAAATCACAATTATTGTAAAACTGTAGTGTAGATTTACTTTATTTTTAAA
>JAECUM010046923.1:0-12953 GCA_016617855.1 Megalonaias nervosa | reverse complement strand
TTATCGACCACAGGATTATATTACCACAGGATTATATTACCACCGGATTATATTACCACAGGATTATATTACCACAGGATTATATTACCACCGGATTATATTACCACCGGATTGTATTTTCTGTACGAGTTTTTATTTAATATCTTCAACCGACCGTGCAAATGGGTTGCCATAAAATTATAGAAGAGGTATATATTTGGTCGCAAAGTTCAGTGATAAAGGTCACCAATGTCAGAGGAGGCAAAATGTTCTAAATATATCGCCATTAAAGGTATATATCTGTTGCCATTGATGATACCAATGATTCTGTTGAAAAATGCTACATACAGCTGTCAAAAATCAAGACCATTGTAAGCTGACGAAGGGGGAAAAAGAAAACGTTTGCGTAATACTCTGAGTTCGAATGGATACGCCTTCACCCAACTTCACAGCTAGGTTTCCCTTTTGTTAGACAAAGAAGCCTTTGGTTTCTGGATTACAAGGTTATTGTCACAAAACAGAGTGTGTGCATTTAATTTGCCGACTGTGGTTCTAAACGACTGACACAATTAGAGGCTGAAATAATAACTCTGGGAACAGCAAAACTTGGTTGCTTGGAAGAAATAAATAGATAATAGATAAATCCCTCAAGCCCCCAAAACTATTAGAAATGAAAAGTTATAATGAAAAATGCAACGCTTTATGTTTACTTCAGATCTGGATTTTAGTTTTATTTTTGTCGGTTTCGCAAATCTTTGCAAGGCACCTTATTCAAGTGGTACGAATTATAGAGCAGATGTAAAGAATCGGCAAGAGGCTTACAAAATATGAGAGAACACAATTAAGGATGTGCATCAAAAGTCATAAATAACCATGTTTTATCACAGGATAAGAAAGGGAAGTTTTATCGAACACTGGCATAAATAAGTTTGTTGATATTAAGGATCATTAAGGCATATTTATGCCTATTCTAGGACCAGCAAACTCGAAATCAATACTACTGAACAGTGGCGTAGTAAGAAATTCTGACCCCGCGAAAAATATAAGAAAGGTGTTTGATAGGAAATTTGGACCCCGTGATTAATTCACCTGAACAAAATGTCAGATCAGTCGTTCTGCTGTATTTGAGACGAAGACAACTTTAGACAAAACATTTCGCAGATGAAAATACCATGAAACCATTGTTTATATAATTCTCGGTAGTACTTTAATTCGCGACCGCTCCCGTGGCCTAGTGGTTAGAGCGTCCGTTCCGGATGCGGGAAGTCGCGGGTTCGAACCGCGGCCGAGTCATATCAAAGACTTTTTGTAACACTAACAGCTGCCTCGCTTGGCGCTCAGCACTAAGAGGTTAGTGTTAGGACTGGTCGTCCTGGTGTCAGGATAAAGTGACTGGGTGGGACATGGTGCTACATGTCTGCGGCATGATGTCCCAGTGCTCAGCATGACTATAAACTGCCACACTGCAGACATCGTAGTAATATAACTGAAAAATTGTTCAAGCTACGTTAAAAATCCAAAATCACACCCACACGCACGCACGCACGCACGCACGCACACACACACACACACACACACACACACACACACACTTTCATTCCGAATGGGAAAACCTTTCAAGATCCTCGAGATGAACCTAAGAAACGATGGCTTGCTGGATCCCCACAATTGAGATTGTATGACAGAGTTCCCAGCTTTGAATAGAGATGAATCTTTCAACGTAGTGGGACGATGACATACATGGTGAAAGTAATTAATATTTTCTGTTTTGAACAAACGTTCTTTCCCCAGATCTGTTTGTTTGATATTTGATATGCCCTCCCATTTTAATTCTTGTGAAATCTTTAGGATCAGACGGTAAGAGAATCAAGTGTAGATGTTAATCTCAATGGCACTGAGGACTGGTTTTCCAAAAAGAAAGAAAGGAACCCCGATATAAAGAATCACATCAAAATGAGTCGAAACGCACAGGTGGTAAGCAAATATCAGAGGATTTTTCTTTCGTTCTTCATGGAATCAAATCAGTTAATATCGTTCATAATTATATACCAAGACTAGACATAAGTAAATTGTAACCTCTGATTGTACTCATATTGTATATATATATATATATATATATATATATATATATATATATATATATATATATATATATATATATATATATATATATATATATATAACTATATATAACTATATATATATATAACTATATATAAGGATTAGATTCTCTCTATCACACAATGCACAATAATACTGGACAATACTGTACACACACAATATTATATATATATATAGACCATCACAAAGTTACATGAAAAGATGAAGTGAAAGTATACATGGAGAAAGAATATTATCATACAGAATGGAAAGTTTTATTTCGACCTATACTGAAATTAGAAACAAATAGTCCACGGGTAACGCTACCTATCGCACCAGCCGCATGTCCTGTTGACGTCTAAGTGCACATCCCCAACAATAGATGGCACCCGGCCGCGGATATAATGATTCATGTAGGCAGACACACTTGCAAGGCGAGTAATTCTCATGTAAATGCACAATCGTTTCGGATTCTTATGACATAAATCAAGATATATATATATATATATATATATATATATATATATATATATATATATATATATATAAGGTTGCAAATACATACCAGACAAGATGAAAGAAAAGAGATACAAGATTCAACAAATTTTATTTAACGTCGCTAGTCAGGATAAGAAAAAAACCCCAACCGAAACAAAACAAAACACAAAAACACAAAACACAAACAAAAAACAAAAACATAACAAAACAAAAACACACACACTAGCTCTGGACGAACTATTTTAACGACATAACAGTGTCGAGACTGCTATCCCTAGATCCTGCAGGAGGAGGCGTGATAATATCAAGGGAAATTATATGTTAGAATATTTTAATCGACAGGTTAGATAAATTTTCAATCAACTCCTACTGAGATTCGAACCCGGATCCACAAGTTAAGGCACCTGTCGCCTTGTCTGCTTATGTAACCTTCTCCAAATACAATTTTCCTACATATTATCAGGCATCCTTTTGTAGGATCCATTGATTACACTTTCAGGTATGTATTTATAACTTTCCATAGTAAGTTATATATGTACTGATTCATGACATGGGAATCCGAAGTGATTGTGTATTGATATGAAAGTTATTTAAGCCTTGCCGGCGTGTGCGCTATGGACGAATGCCTATATCCGCAACTAGGCTCCATCCTCAGTAGGGATCAAATGATAATATTTTTTCTGTGGCCAAGTGGTCTAAGCCTAAGGCTCTCGCCTTTACAGATCACTCTCACTGTACCTCTGTCCGCTTGGGTTTAAGTCTCGGCTCAACCAGCGTAGGTATGTGAGAAAGCCTGCCAGTAGCTTCCAGTGGGTCAGTGGTGCTTCTCGGATCACTCCTTCACTAAATATGCTGTCCACCATGTATAGCTCACTATGTGCTGAAACATGATGCTGAAACCCACTATATACTATTCGTCTTTAGGAACAAGATTAATATCTGTATTACATAATGGAAAAATACATACATATACTTACACACTATTTTATATACGTTTCAGAAGGTTAAAACAAAAGAAGGAAAGAAAACCACAGCTCGGAATCGAACAGAAAGGTTTATTGAACATTCAGTCTCTTAATCTCTCACTATTTCTGAGGTCTTTTACACATATTAAAATGAATTGAAGAGCCGAACGTTGAAGTACGCTGTAGCATAACGTGGATTTCCCAACAATGATTAATATCCTCTAATTAGATACCAGGCTTAATGATATGATGGCAATCATCATTAGTAAATATATTTTATATTCATTCCTTCTTGCAATTCATGGTGTCACATGTCTGAGAGAAAAGGAGCAAAGTTTCTTTAATTGCTTACGGTAAAACATGGTATTTGTTTTCCAAACATTGATGATGATTAACAAATATAACATGGTTTTGAAAACCTAATTTTGTAGATCGATCAGTCATCTTAAGCAAAGGTAGATGAGCCAAAGCGAAAATGAGTGCCACATAACTTTTTTAATGTGGCCAATGAATATAGCCTTTACGTGGCATATCAGGGTGTATCAAGAAATTATGGAGATGTCTTCCAATGCTGGATTAGGTGGAGAAGTGTTGTGGGTTTGCTGTAATAACAAGTCACATTCAATTAGCAAGTGTATGATCCTCATACAACTATGTAAAGTTGTGTCAAATAAAGCTCCATCTTCTGTCGTGACATGTGTTATAAAACAATCCAATCTCGTATCATAGTTTGTACAACAGGAGATCTATAGGGATCACTCTGTTTTTATGTTTATTTCATTATGGACTTTAATATGTTTAATTATTTGTGAGTTTCATCAACAAAATAGCTTACAATGATTCTATTGTAAAAGGTCTTGAAACCTAATCCTTGAATCCGCGATCTTATTTTAACGGTTTTAGTGCCAATCGGCGACATTAGATAGGCGTGTCTTATAAAGTTTTGTCAGGTCTAATTAAAACAAAACTAAGCGGTAAAGAAATTTGGCCATTATATTTTTAGTCATCTATAACCGAGGTGTCTATTTGTCGAAGTTTGATAATAGAATACAAGTGAATCATTCCTTTTATATTGAGACCAGGTAAGTATTGCTTTCAGATGGCGGTTATTTATATATGTGCGGCTACTGTGTCAATGAATTCATATGTTTGCCATTTAGTTCGTAGACATAGTCTTCAGTTTTCCAAGATAGGCAAACCATTCTTATATTGTCAAAGTTGACCAGATTTACAATTACTGAACAGGTCTATTAAAGGTATTCACAGGTATGTTTCGGACACAAATTATCAATTGAATAATCCTCATTGAGCCTGTATTATTATTTATTCATATTATATCCGTACAAAAATTTATATAAATATCTTTCCGTCATCTTGAAGAGCTTAAACCACTGACTTAGTTTTCACCAATATATCTTTTACTGTCTGAGAAAATATAACATATATTGTGTACTAAGCAGCACGGTATACGAGGAGTATTAAAATTTTCAATTAAAGTTTGATTCATCAAAAATTCACTTTGAGCACAATAATGGCTGTTTAGAGGATGTGGCAAAGTTTGGATGATGTACTCCTGGAGAACTGGGCCTTTTGCAATCTCAATAATGTGTTTGAAATTGTCTTCACTGTCAGATAAAGTAGTGTTAGATTGGGTATTTTAGATTTTGATAGCTGAGATAGGCCAACTCCTTCTCTACCCTATGACTTTACTGCTCGTACCTTGATTGTAACATTTGAGTTCATGCGTTATGAAGCAATAAGCAAAAAGAATAAAAAAATCACGCCAACAACCAGACAACCCCAAAACCAAACCCAGCCACATCAAGACGTTATCACTTCTGTTGCAGTGAATATAGGCTCAGTTACTGCGGTTTTATTGTTTTGCTAAGGTTAGACCTAAATATTTTTACAAAGTAAAAATATGACAATCTTGTAATTAGGACCATATAAAAGACAATGTAGTTTATACCCTTAATAACTTTTACGAAATAAAAATGTCACTGTTTACTTTAGTTAGGTCCTAGAACTTATATTTTGACTGCTTGATATGTTGAGATTCTTTTTCTATGCAGCCAAATACTACTGCAGGAATACGATTATTGCTTGCGACTATATTATGCAGAAGCATATTCCATTGATAATATTTTCTCTGTGTATATTGACTGTGGAAGAGATTGTGTGGGAATATTATATTAAACAATGATATATAAATGGTAAAAAATTCACAGATTGATGCATATTGGATTTTGAAAGAATTTATGAGTATACACAATTCTGGGATTATACTACCAGCGCAATGGAGTATTTCTAACATTTCAGAAAAGATAAAATCAGTGTTTCATTTAAATGCATCATACGGGTTTATCCAAGAAGCACATAATTTGTATGATTTCTTAAATATCTATTCGGAGCAATTGATAAATTAATCATATTAAGAATTATCTTAAAGCATCCATGATGTACACTTAATCAGTCGTATGAGAAAAAACGTGAAAAGTCATTATTTGATATTTGACTAGACCACTCAGTGCGGATGAAGTGTGCAGCGAAAAATCTATTAATAATAATTCCGATGATATAATTTGCGAATATAGTAGTGCCAATGAACATCATTAAGGAAATTAGCTAACGAGATGCCTTTGGCATTACAATAAATAAAATCACCAAATGGACGTTTTCGTATGAACGTGAAACGTTCAGACGATGAAGGGTCTAGGCGAATAGCGCAATGTTATGCGTTTTTCACAAAGATATTTTCATGCAAAGACACAGAGAATATACAAGCAATCGAATAACATTTTACAAGCACCGCTCATTTACGAGTTGGTATAATATTTTGCAATGATCACAGTACAGTGATTGGACCAAATACCGCATTGAAGAAAATTAAATTCAAGCACAAATAATTGTTTGATTGATATCCTCAATATATGTAGCCTGGTGAAAAGGTTTGTTTACTATAAACTGCCCAGAGCTTGGAAATTACGTTCCCAGATGAAAAGTAAAAGCAATCAAATATTATCCACAGACAGTATTTCTAAAACCCTGTATATTCGTTGAGGAGTACATGCGCCTGAATTTACGTACATCAAGACGCAATCAATGCAAAGGTTTATGCCTAGGAAATTATGAATTTGCTATTACGAATAATATAAAACGCATTACATTTGTTTGAAGTAAGCGTTGTTCTAGATACTACTCGATCATGCCTTAAATTTGGTATGGGAGTAAAGTCTCGTAAACATCTCTGCTGACCATGCTGATCTGCTCACGAGTGTTATCATGGACGTCACCAAAGATTCGCTTAACTTACGATTGTAGAAACACCGGACGATATGATTGTAGAAACACTCAATAATGTCGATCAAAAAGATACAGAAGTCAATGAAATAATAGCTAGTATTGAAGCAATTGCATTATCTGATCCTGGTAAAGTAAAATTGCTTAAAACATTCATTGACAGAATTTGCAATGAGACATTGATGTCACATTATATATCATCATCCCTACTGTCAATATGCTGACACAAACCGCGCGGCAGCGTGGAATACGAATATCAAGCCGTATTCGAAAAGCTGACATACTTGAGAGTTATTTGGACCAGTAAATGTACCACGACATTGCAAAAGTTTTTCTTACACGACAACATTAACAACAACAGAAACAATCTAATATAGTCTAATATACGAATGCCAAGAGGCGCAAGAAAGCTGATATACTTGCTACGTTAAGTCTTAAAGTTGTACCGCGTCTGACTGTGAGAGAACTTCGTGCAACAATAGCACGAGTAAATATTAAAATTCCGACACGGGCTACATAAACAGAAATTGGACTTATAGTTGAGGATAAACAAAACCGTCGACCTATCGTTACCACTATTCCCGCTGAGGCAGCTGAGGATGTTCGTCAAAGAGCCCAAATGCCCGTTTAAAAAATGTCATGGTAATTTTGTAAATCATCATACGATTATTCTAAACACATATTCACTAGAAATTATTTATCAAAGACGATTTCAAGAATCATATCAGTGTTAAAACGCTCTGGTATCTCAGCAGTTAAGGCATATATTGTTCTTGGCGCACATTTGCCGACTTAATCGAAAGTCATCAGACAAGGATTGATTTGAAATCACAACCATGTGGATTCATGATGATCCATTTATCATCTTAAATCATAAAGATACCAAGGCTATGAATGATGAAATCGTCAAAGGAATTGAAAAGATTCTCGATACTTTGGATAAATATACCAATGTAGGTTCAGGATGGACTCCTGACAGATGTATGGAAGTTTAAATACATACTTACCCAAACATGCCATTCCGAGGATTGAGTTATGTAGCAACGCCAAAAGTATATTCCACCGCTGTCGGTAACGAATGTGGAAAACAATGACAATGAATGTTTAAAATAGGCACTCACATCCGAACTTTGTCCCAAAACAAAACAAACGCGACAATGTCAGCAATATCGGAATAAACTCAATTTTGGTGACATAGAATTTCCTGTAAAATTCAAAAAGCAAGAACTTAACCCAAGTATAGCAGTTAATGGGTTCGCTTGGAACAATGGCTATTATGGGCTTGTATTTTCCCACATATACAAAAAGATTCGCATCGGTGGACTCAGATTGATCTGCTGTTGTTAAGCGATGTGAATGGTTCAGAGCCACGGTGACGTTACTTGTGCATAAAAATCCTAACAGATATAGTACCATAGTAAAATGTTTCCATGCAGATGTTTCCTGCATTTATTTACCACTAACTAGAGGGTTGACGACTCTGACTTTTACTGCTGTGGAATTAGTGCAAAACCGCAGCGTAAAATCATGTCAGAACCGGGTGGGAATATTTTGAAATTCAACGTAAGTTGAAAGTTCCGTATGTTATTTACGTAGACTTTTAATGTGAGAACCGACGGTTCCAACGAATTTCGAAGACAACGCAAGTTGCTGAATACGTTCCATGCAGGTTTTGTTACAATATTAATCAAATATGATGGAGTAACCGAGACATCCATGTTGTATAGTGAATAGGACTCACTTGAGGTGTTTCTTAAATAGCTAGAGGTTCCTGCGAAATGGATCAAACCACGGCTTTTTTCCCCGCAGACATGATTACGACTAATGAAATTCTTGAGCTTTCTGAGGCCACTCGTTGCTGGATCTGTAATAACACTGTCAGTTCCATTGATACCAAAGTTGATGATCACCGTCATACCACTGGTAAAAGAATAGAGGGACTACACACAATGCATGCAATCTATAGCTACAAAATTTATCCCAACTAAATACAAATTCCTGTAGTGATTCATAACCTTCTCGTGTATGATGGCCACATGATAATGAAAGCAGTAGTAATAGCGTAAAATGCACCAATAAAAGTCATTCCAAACACGATGGAAAAATACATGACGACTAGGCTTGGGCATCTGCAGTTTATTAACTCGATGCAGTGTCTTAATTTCAGCTTGGAAAAACTAGTGAGCAACCTGCCAGCAAGTGGTAACGATAGATTCAAAATCACCAGTCGATACTGTGGTGCCAATGCTGGAACATATCCTTACGAGTACACGAGAAGCTGAAACAAGTTTGCTGAAGCTCTGTTACCACAGATCGAGGTATTTCATTCATCATTATATCCTGAAGGTGTTATCTCTAACGACTACGTACACGCAGACAATGTATAGTTTGGTTGTCAAAACCTTGGTGGCTATCATGACCTATTAAACATTAATTGGGCTACTCGTGGGATGAGTTTCGGAATATGTTTGTTGAGGTAACCAAGGATCCCTATAGTTACCGCACTATAGACTTTATCAATGGCCCACGCAAGTATCGGGGTCTGGACACGAATGTGTCTCATGCAGTTGTCTGATGAAACAATTTTGCAACTCTTATAAACATTTACATGGATGAAATCGACCGGCAATGCCATAGCAGAGGCTGCTAACTAACATCGCAAAGCGCGCATGTTCAACTGGAACTTTTTGTGAGTACATGGATGCACACAAAAGTGTAAAACTGCACAGGAATACCTCACAAGAGGTATTCAACAAGCGTTTGCACTGCGGATAAAACAAAAAAGGAAATTGTGCCCAAGACCTCGGAACTGTGGAACAAGTACAGAAAGTCGCGGGCACCAATGTCGCGATGATGAGGACAGAAAGACAACCTGGTCCAATGAGGCATGCGCGAGAATAATCAGCAAGAATTAAGAAAAAGGTTAGAGGTCATGCTAGAGGATAATGGAGAGGTACTTGTATATCTTCCACAATAAGAAGCACCTGAGTACAAATCAAAGTTAGACACACAAGTTTAGAACTTTGAAGAACCTGGGCGGCAGATAATCTTTGAGCATCCTGTAGAGTTTGCAGTTAATGTACCTGATCCAAATAATTAAAAGATTATATGTTGTAAATGGACCTACATGTGGATATGAGAGCGAGTTTCACCAGCATGGAATGGGACGGATGGAGATTCTAGGAGTGGACTGGATATAGAAGACTATACAGTAATAATCGTATGCGGAATTATGTTCATAAAAGTGTTGTGCATTCTTGCAAAATATCGATGAGGTTGTTTTAACGGTGAGCCTGAGCAATATGATCTGCATCCAAAGGAAGAAGAAGAATAATACTTTTCTCCAACAGGAGATGAACTACCCCAACATGAAAAAGTCCTTGGTGGTCGTGCACGTAAACGTGAACGTAAACAATGGAAATTCAAATTCAACAGTTTTGGTGGCTTTACAGCTTACGTATGGGCCCAAATGAGTCTTTATGGACCAAGAACAGGTAAAGAAATCCGCGGACCGATTGGAAACTCTAGTGGGATCAGTTTGTGTGTGCAACAACGCATTAGTCATTAATGTGGACCTTTCGCTTGGTGATGCACGAACTTATTGAAAATATTAATGATGCATATAACAAACGATGTTTGTACATAGATGATTAATTCTGTATCACTTTCCATTGAAACACTTCTCATTTTACATGCAATCTATGTCGCTATGCAGTGTGTTGTTGTAATCATAACTCAGATCGTCATCAAAATACTGACAATCTCATTTAAGAAATTAGAATTTTATGTGAATTTCTCTACACCAACCACCGCAGGAAGGATCACGCACACTTGAAATTACACTAGCTTCGTTGATCGTGTATTACAGTTGACCTAATATCTGATCGAGACCGCTTTGTGGTCTTTCCACGAGTAACTCGTTTGTGTTTTCGATGGATGATGATGCAACACAGCAAGAAGTTGAACTTCCCGCTGGCGGTAACGACGTGGAATCAATCAATGAAGAAATTCGACGAACATTTTGTTGCTGACCGATAAAGAATCTACACTTTTAGTACGTGAACATAAATCAATGCTCAGATTTGCCTTCTCGATTAAATCTGCACCCTATGAGGTTGACATTGTCGGCAATAAGAACAGTTCTCGGATAGGTTGAAAACATTAATGAAATTCCTGACGGTAAACGAAACAGGACCAAAAGGGTCAATATAACATATCGTGCCTGACATTGTCAGTATTACCTCATTGATTCAGATCAATTTAACATGTGATGGCATCAGTGGCAGTTATGAAAGCGGAGCTTCCATAAGCATAGGTTTATAGGGTTACATACTGTTTGGGTTTACACCAACTGTGGAACCAGATGATTTGATATAGATTACTCCTGTTGCTCCTGTGTATCTTCATGCTATAATCTCTGGTTGACACAGTTTTGATACTCATATGGACCAGAATGGGTACATGTTCCACATTCGTGGGGAATCCTTGACATTGCAAATGGACATTAGAGATTGACCAGATATTTAAATATAGTGACAATCGTACGACCATACCCTTTTCTCGCTTAATAACATCTAGCTGAGTGAATGCTTGAAAATGCAGTGACGGGAAAATATTAGGGTTTTAGTCTAAGCCTGTACTCAAGCGGGCGGCGAGAAAAGGGTATGAGACGAAAACGGCAATGTATAGATAATGGCAAAATTGAAGAAGTTTCCAATCCAGCATTTGACTTAGAAGTGCCTCTTTGTAGATAGATTGAAGCAAAATTGATTTCCAGTATTATTCTTACCTGGCTTAGAATTATAACCAAAAGGACCGAATAGAAGTACAAGTGAATGACGTATTTTCTCACGCCTTCTTAGAAATTGATGGAAACGTTGTACAATACTTAGTTGCTAATAGCAAGTACGACCGCGGTGTAAAGAATGGATTTGCTATGAAAGTCATCATAGTGTTGTTTAGCAGCGCACCATAACTCATCGAAGGAAAGGAAGTCGAGCCATGTTTGAGCAATACTGAAAGTGCTACGAAAATTCTCACCGGATACATGACGATTGCGTGAGATTCGCTATTCAGTTTATGATGTTTTTTAAGGACCCAAATAATAACGCTGATTGCTCCGGCTGCTTTCCTTGACCGACAGTCCGCTGGTTTTCCTGACAGACCTAATGCTGGCGGTGCCATTGTCCCAAATAAAAACCTGAATTATAACTTTTAATTCTTTTCGCGTCGACGACAACTTCTTGAATCCTCATGATTGTTTTCGTAAGAGATGCGTCTCATTCATATATTTGGGTTTTGCAGAGATGTTCGCAAGTTTTTTTCGGAGCAAAATACATAGTAACATCATATAAAAAAGGCATCAGCAATGATGCAATTTGGAGTGCTGCTGGAGTCACTGATGACAAAGGTATATTGTCGTAATTAATATTGTCGATGCCTGTCATAATCCATTCATTAGCTACATAAACACGATTGTTAGCGTTTGTCAGTTCAAGAGGTACATCAGTAGTATAGTGGGTTACCGTAGCGTCAATGGGAATTAGCATTACAGACCCCCCCTGGGCCAGTATAGCGTCAAGAAAGTAGGTCAACACCCTGGGCCAGTATAGCGTCAAGAAAGTAGGTCAACACCCTGGGCCTGTATAGCGTCAATGGAAATTTTTGTAGAGCGGTGACTAGGAGACTGGGGGTTTGTAGAACGATAAGCGACAGGTGGCATGTTTCTTTTTTTAGTAGAGGAAGGGTTTTATATATATATATATATATATATATTCGTTTAGGGGGAGACCAAATGAAAATTAAGATCTTTTCGAGGTATTGGAAGTGGCCCTGAAAAGGGCCGTTGTTTGATATGTGATGTTAACACTATTCTGTTAACATACAGGACATCGCATAGGTCTTCTTATCTTCCTCAAATTTCTCAAAGTTTGTCTTAAGCTGTGTCTCACTTCTGGTCCGTAGATGAGAGTCCGCTTAAGACAGCCTTGTCTTTCCACATAACATCTTCTTTTCAAAAGAGTGGCCCCGGTGATCCGGATGACAGTCCATTTTGTTTTCACATACATGGGTAAGTCTGTACGGAACAGCATTGAGGATACCAAAGTAGAG
>JAECUM010046922.1:0-30234 GCA_016617855.1 Megalonaias nervosa | reverse complement strand
CACCATTGCAACGTCCATTTGCTAAGTTCATAGTGCTTACATGACAACTGGAACTACCACGGCCATTCTTTCATGCCAGAAGAAGGTCCATATACCCACACCCACGCCTCTTGTTGGGGGGGTGGGGCTAGTAAGAAGGAAGGAGCAAAACAATTTCGCTGCATACGAGGCCATGTTGTCCGCATGCTTGAAGAACGCCTACCCAAGAAGATGTTCTTTGGAGAGCTACAGAAAGGCAAGAGATCTCACGGTGGTCAACAGAAGAGGTACAAGGACACCCTCAAGGCATCGCTGAAGAATTTTAGCATTGACCCTGACAGCTGGGAGAGTGTCGCTACTGATCGATCTGCTTGGCGCAGTCAGATCAATGCCGGTGCGGCAGCCTTTGAGCAGAAAAGTCTGGCGAACGCAGCTAAAAAAACGTGCTCTGCACAAATCTAGGAACAACACTTTCTGCATCTCCCAGTCAGCAACCTGCACATCCATGTCCCCACTGCAACAGACTCTTCCGGGCCCGGATTGGACTGATTAGCCATCTCCGGACCCACCGCAAGTGAATCGATGACATAAATGGTCCTCATCGACACCGATGGACGAACATCATCAGCTATGGACTAAATGCGTGTCAAAAGAGCATATTTAAGCTAATATTTGGTTGAAAAGTCACGTGTGTGTTCCAATGTTGGTGTTTTCATGGTGTTTCGTGCATCAACTGTACAGACTGATTCTTGGATTTTCAAAGTGCAATTCGATATTACCAGAAAAAAAAGTGTTACATTCTTTATTGTGATTGTGACTTTGACCTTGGACTTTAGGTGTAGATTCCATTCAACTTTCTATTACAAACAACCTACTAGTATGAGCGAAAACGTGTGTTTAAACAAAAATATCGCTTAGAGGACAGTTTCACATTTCAGGCCATACCTACTTTGATGTCTGGCTCTTTGTCTCTCATTATTTCCCCTAGGGAAATTTACCTTTGAAAATAGAGAAAAATGTGCACTGTAAGACTGGATTTCTTGAGCAAAACGTTTATTTGTAAAAGTGCCAGCTTCTATGAATTTTTTACCCTTAAACAAGGAGTCATGTGTATTTTCCCCACCTCTAGGCACTGCATATATGACATTTCAACGGAGACGTTGGAGTAAATATTATTCAGTTCACATACATTATAATCTGAAGTTCTATGTCGCGGATGGTTTTCACTTTGATTATTGCCTCTGTGAAGAATGACATTCAATATATCAAAATCAGAAGTATTGACAATTCGAACTGGCCATCAAAAATGGAATCACACATCTGTTATGAATCTGTTCCGCGAATTCGTGAATTAAGCTTATTTGCAACATGAATCGCAATTCAGCCGTGTACATAGACATCATCTCTTCCATATGTGGATCATGGGAAATAGAATTAGGATCCGTCTTATATTAATAAATTCCGAATTTGCCTTTCTGTACGCAATAATCGATATGACGTTTTCATGCAAATCTTATTATAACGTATCACTCGAACATGGTGCCATTAGTCTCACCTCAGGCTCTCTAGATAGGTATTTATGCTAGAGTGCAACACAACTCTATCCGTCTAAGGTCTGGCGGTCCTGAATGTAACATGTCAGCAGGATTTGTCGCATTTTTGGCTTCAGCTCGCCGCATAGGCTGATTTCTGGGTCTCTGACGTTGTTTCTGTTCTCGTCTGCTATTCATCCCGTGAGCCGCTGACTGGATCTTGTTCTCAGTCGAAGACTGTGGCATGGTGTAAGTCATCGACTGGGTTCTATTCTAAGTCGCCGACTGGATTGTATTCTGAGTCGTCGTTCCATCACGATGAATAAAGCGACGCACAGATACGAATAAATGAGAGAAGCGGGATCTTCAATAACAGTATTAATTCTCGGAAACTACTGGTAAAAAAACCGCTTTGCTTTCTTAACGGTCCTTGCAAATCCCCTGTACTGGTCGGACAAAGATCTAATTATCAACCTTTAGAGATCGTTAATTCAGAATTATCCTATTCGGCGATATGAGGCGATATACAGACAAATATCATTGCTTCGGATGGTGGCTTGCACAAATTCAATCGAAGAGGATATTTTTACCTCTTGATTAAATTACATAACACCATTCCACTCCAAACCACCATCGCAATGACAGTGGACCCGTACATATGCCAAACAGACCACATCCTAGGACACTACATTGCGCTACAAAGCCCTCTTACATTTAAAATCAAAACTTTAGTTTTAATGAAACGGAAATTTTGAGTCCATGTGTTGATCTTATTACACAACCCACGCTTCTAAAGGTTTTTTTTCATCCATAAGAATGCACACAACAAGACATGTGAAATCACTGTGAAAACAATTCACGAAAGCAGTTAGCGTGAAGTTCAAATGACAGCCATAATGCCATAGTTTCAAGCACATTTAGTCACTATTCCGGATCAGATAACCCCAACATTAATATCATTGAACTTCTGCAATTTTTATTGTCTCCTAGGTCTCTAATCTCCAGCTGTTCTTGACCCTCTGTTGTCGCGATCGATCCTCGGCCTACCCTTCGTGGGGTAAGGGACAACAAGACTTGCAACGTCTAGGTCTTAGTCCCCTGATTGCTGCCAATACTTTCGACTTCTGATACTTCCGTCTCTCTAAAAGTGACTTCATTCGTACCAGATATCTTTTCAAGCAAACAACGTGCACTACAAAAGCTTCCTTGTGTACCGCGGTTAGCCCAATAATGAACATTACTCAGCGCGTCAAGGATTTCGTAAGGTCTTTACAAATATGTTTGTAATTTTGGCGAGAACCTTTTTTCCTTCTTGGTGAAATCAACAAAACAGGAACGCCTTCATGAAACCAGGGAATAAAACAACAAACAAGACCAACAGTAACTACGAAGAAACCCAAAGGCAAGCTAAATCTGAAAAACGATAAAATTTAACAACACTAAAGTAAAAATAACCAAAATCCCCAAACACGAACCAAAGAAGACACATCTTGCACAAAAATTCCAAAAAAGAAAACCCAAGAACAGATACCCAACAAAAAGTACACTTCACCAAATCTCAAGAACGCAATATAAGATCAAGACTCATCGACAAAATCCCAACGTCGAGAAAAATATATCAAGAAACAAACACCCAAACTTAAACCTTTAAGGACAATATCAAGAAACCCAAGCAACAAAGTTCGCATGACAAATGGTCAACAAGAAAAATCCAAACACGTCGAAGAAACCAAAAGATCTTAAGAAAAAATATTGAATAAAACCGAACAACAACACCTAACCAGCATAACCGCACAAGTTGATAAAAGAAACCCAAACAAAGAAGGAATTAAACTATAAGCATAGAAATATATATTTTATAAAAACGTTGAAAATAGCCACAAACGTATATGAGAAAGAGAGCAAGATAATAAACAAACCGTTTCAATAATACCAATAAAAGACAAATGTTAACCTGCAAACGAACACAAGATTTTATAAACAAAACTCAACAATAAAAAACCAACAACAAATATGAACAAACTCTAAGCCATCATACAAATAAAATAAGGAAACTTTTATAAAAAGCATTACAATAATCGACAGCAAGAAAACCAACAAAAAGAGTTCAAGGACTCAGAGTCAGTAAGATTAATCAAACATCCGAATACAAAAACAAACAAAAAGACCAATTTTATGAACTTCCAGCATCAAGGAACCAAGAAAACCCAAGAAACAAAACTATCAGTGAGAACCAGATAAACATATATGCATTTCTTAAAAATAATAGAACAGAGCCCGATAGAAATAATAACATTAGCAAAATAGAAAGAATGAAAGCTTAAAAAATGAACAAATAAGAGACACCCCCAAATGGAACGAAACAGAAACCGAAAAACATACCCTCGAATCAAACAAAACAGAAACTCCCAATAACAAGAACCTAACAGCTAATTACCAGCCAACACTTAACTGACAACAAATTTAGAACAAAACCGCAATAACTTATTCTTACAATAATTTACAATCGAGAAAACTAGTCAAAAACAACAAACACAAAACAGAAATGAAAACTGGGCAACACAACAAAAAAAATACAAAACACTAGCATAATTCTACAAAAAAACAAGCCCATTGCACCTTTCGTAAATTGAAGCATTTTTGGAAATGGTGTTTGTCAAATTGAAAGCAATTCAAACTAGGGTAACTGATGGCTAGCCATTGCAAAAACCCCACACCTGACCATGAACCCATCGCCTCACCCACTCTCTCCGGACAGTTAGCCAGGGATCAGAACCTCAAACTATCACATGTATGATATGCATTCCTTGAATGATTCAATAATCAATGTTTGGTCAGAAAGTATACAACTAATCTCACATTTCAAACATTGAAAAGTAACATTGTAGTATATTATTTCATTCTGTTACATCCACGTTCATTCACCCATGGAAAATTTCAAACATTATAATTCATTTAATGCTAATGATTGAATTTGACCCTCATGAGTTGATATTTTAGTAATGTTCAATATTTTAACCCTTTTAATACACAAGCGCCCCTACCCTGTCTCCCATCCAACCCCACCGGCTACAAACAGCACTACATAAATGATAAGTCTTGAAGTATTTAAAAACTACATCGAAAGGAAAATGAAACATTTAATAAACAGAGAGTAAAATTCGTAGATCTGTTAGGACTTTAGTTTCTGACTGGAACGCTTTGGGACATTGCAGTGAAAAAGAGGCTAGATTGCGTTAAAATTCTTGTTGCCAATCTACATCCGCAGGAGACATCAATCGCTGAGTTTGGGGAATATATCGTGATAAGCACAAAAGTTTTGTTTTTACAAGAATTTCAAAGGCCTTCAATTTAATATGTATGACACAGCCATTTCTTTACCAGAAATACTGGTGTCAGAGAGGGGATTAAAATTATTTCACACCTGTGGTAGTGTCAAGTGCCCTTGATCTGACACTCATGATGAATATCTTCATGATGCCCTTTTGTATTTCAAGATTAACTCTTTTGCAGTTACAACAATCATAAAGTAAAGAAATCTAGATGGATACACCACATGGGATTAATCAAAATGTCTCAAAACTGGCATCCTCACTCAAATAAAATAGTTATTTGTCTAAAGTCTACATTTTTAATTAATATTTGGTTCATTTAATTAATTGTTTATTACTTCACCTATAATCACTACTGGGGTTACTTTTTGGTTTTTATTTTGCTATTGTGATTACTACTACAGGAACATTTAATTAATTTGGATATAATATATGTCTACACCGCTTTATATTAGGAAAATATATGTCGATCGCATGCCTGATTTTGTTGACCCTCGCCAGCTAGGTTGCCATTTTATAATCGACGTTCCAACAGTAAAGCGCGATATCTTCAATGTACAAAAGAAACTTCCATCAAGCCCATAATTATGTAAGGTTTTGTAAGTTCAACGGTTTATTTTGTGTTTATTGCCGGTCTTCTATGTTTCATTTTGCAGTTGCCTTCGACAAAGGCTCAGTGGGAGACGAAAACTCTTAAGCTAGTCGATACCATTACCCACTGGAGATGAAATCTACTAACACGTGTTACATCCTTTATATTTGGAGCTTTGAACTGCTTAGAAGCTTAAACGCATGGGTTCACAGCACTAGCACTGACTTCATCTTTGTTCTACACACATATTATTGCTCATCCTTGCTACATTTATAAGAGTAAATGCATTAATTAAAACTTTAGTTATTACTTCTTGGTATAATTGTATGTAAATGAAACAGAATATAACAACTGTTGCCTCCATGTTCATAATTTGCTAATTTTTATGGCAGTAATCATGTGAAAATGCATGCATTTACAAAGATAACAAACAAAAGCTATTCTCTTAGTTATGTTTTTATTTTCAAATCTAACTTTTAGGCAGCAAGAGAGCCTAAGTAGAGAATATTAACATAGGCTGAAGTAATTCCTAAATCAGTCCTTACTGTTAATACAATATCGTTAATAAAACTTTTAATTTTAGGATCATTGAAGGTACACTGCATTCGACAGCTTCGTACTTCCCTCAGAGAGAATACGACAAATTTTAGAAGGAAAACTGTGTATTACATTTTAGACGGTCAGATTCTCTTCAAAATGTGTCTACATAAAGGCAATTTAACGGACTTAAGCCTCCAGACGATCGAAGGTGTGGGAAAATTCTTTTGTCAGAAAAGAAACAGAGCAAACATAAAAAGAATTCTGGTTATTTACAAGTCAGTATTTAGACAGTTGCACAATATCACTGACTTAAAAATGACATAAAATCACCAGCTACACAGATAGACAGATAGAATTTTGTTAGAGATGACATACTTGTCCAGATATTGAGTTTCCACCGCAAAGATTACACCTCAAGCAGAGGACATAAGTAACAGAAAGTGAATTTTGTGAAAACTGTTAAGCGTAACCTCAGAATCGGAAACCGCCATCTTTGATACCAAGGAAAGAACGCATGCACAGACGGCGCTGATTTCCTTACGCCTTCGCATTAGGGAGCTACGAAGTGAAGTTTGTAATATCTAATTCCCCCTGACTGCATCATAATTTAGTTGTTTGTTTTCAAATTGCAAATACAGTTTTATTAATTTCAGCATGAAGTTCAAATTGCCCCATTGACTGTATTAATATGATATAAAATTATATAGAGGGAAGTGGACCATTGACCCATCAATAGGGCCAGTTGGTTTCTGATCTAGTAAGAGAAAATGACTGAAAGTCGAGAAATAATGGTGCAAAATCTTGTTTTGTTTTGTGACTGGATATTTGCTGTATTTGATGTGGAACATTAGATTATACAGCAGACGTAAACAAATCTCTTCTAAGTCGGACTTGCATCACATATTTACCGCGTAAATATGCTGTGGTTGGATAAAGTTCTGTCAGTTGGGGAGACCGGTTTATATCTACATTCTTCTGTGAACAAAGGTGAGTTTATTTCCTTCAGTAAGTTCACATTTTAATCAAGCTTGTGTATAGGATGGATTCCATGCTACAGATATACCGCCCATCCATCCCCATCTACACCCTCCTTATCGTCTAAGCAATACCGGTAGTTTTACTTGTTGTTATTGTTCTTGTCTTGGGGGTTTTGCCATTTTTCTTGTTATGTTATACATGACATAACAAACCCCTGTGGGGGTAAATTGGCAATATTGAAACAGACCAGACCATTTTTTCCCAATTCCCTTTCGCGAGTCGAATCAAAAAGTGGCGGCCAAAAAATTGTCAATGAACACAAAAAATTCCTGAGGGCGGGGTTAAAAAAGGTTTCCCACGATCGCAGCCAATCAGTAAAGAGAATACTGCACAATAATTTCATGGGCTTATTTGGACCAATAAGAATCACATAAAGTGATATGTTCACATGTATAATATCAAAAATATGAAACTGCACACATTGTAGGCAAAGTGTACCGACTATGTGATAAAGATTGATGTCAGATGCAAGGTGTTCATGATTTCTTTCATACCAAAGACTTATAAAAATTGTTCGAACAGCTGCCTTCCTTAGGCCCTCAGCATTAAGACTTTAGTGTTAAGACTGGTCGGCCTGGTGTCAGGATAATTTGACTGGGTGGGACATCATGTTACAAGTTTGCGGCATGAAGCCTCAGTGCTAGACATCACTATAAACTGCCACATTGCAGACATCGTAGCGATATGACTGAAAAATTGTTAAAGCTACATTAAAAATCCAAATCACACACACACACACACACACACACACACACACACAATATTGCCATACTTGAACGAGGATTACAATTTTCCGGAAATGTTTGCATGGCTTGTTATTGTCTTTCATACCCTGTATATATAATTATGTTTTCCTCACACAATTTCTCATCGAAAGTTCTCGAAATAAACCGTCTTCATTGATCCGCTAACATTTTATTTCACGTTGATATTTTGTGAATTACATACTTTATATATCATGATTAAAAGCATGTTGACGTTTTACGAGAGGTAAATTAAAGGTAAATGAAAGATGTATGGGTACCTTCAACTTGCTTTTGTCTGTCGGCCATCATCTGATCAGCTTGCAGGACCTCCTGATGTTCAGAATTCATGTCATCAAGAAATTTCAAAAGAATTTCATCCTTCTGATGGAACAATGTGTTGAAAGATGTAAAAGAGGTAATGATTGACAATAAAATGAGCCCGAAAATGCATGTATTATTTAAATTTGATATTCCAAGCATTAATTTAATATTTGTCTTAGGTTATATAATCAAATACAGAATTTCTAGTGAAGGCTTACCAACAGGGAAGTGCTTAATTGTTTAACATTTATTCTGAACGTCTTGTGAGCTGACTACATTGGCTTTAGGTATGCAATGCTATAGTTAAAAATATTTAATAATAAATCCAAACAAGAAATTTCGATTCTTCGAATGCATTACTTTTGTCATAACTTGAATTTTGTTGCCATGTTAATTCATGAAATTACCTTACAACCTAATCCTTCTAGTAGTGCGTATTTGTCGCGCAGTTCTTTAACATCAGCCATGTATTCTTTGTATCCTCCGGGACGAAAGTATTCATTCTTCTCAAGCTTCTTCTGAATTTTTGCATATAAATCTTGGAGCACTTTATTGCAGCATTGCGCAGATTTGATTTCATTGTTTCTTCTGCATAGTGCATACGCTTCCATTATTTTTGCCTAAGAAATCAACGAAAATATTAGTTTCAAAGTATTTCAAAAATATTAAATGTTTCATTTTGCCAACATATTTCATAACACTTAAGAAATTTCGACTATGCCAATGTATTTCTTGACAAAGATCCATTTAAGACGCATATCAAGAATCAGAGCTGCTTAGTACAGGTTTTAGAGTAATGTTTCCTATCATCACACATTTGTTTGGCTATAATATGTTTTCTCTCTTCTCACTTTTGCTTGGCACATTTAATCGTTAATTGTCTTTTCAGAAAAGAAATTTATTACTTGTACAGACTTCGTGTCAGTCTATGGCTTAATTTTAATGTGGCTTTAATTTTAACAATTTCATTTAGTATCACAAGCCTGAAACACTTACATTTGCTTCCTCTAGGTACCTTCCATCTGTATCAAAGAATGAATTTTCCAGGAAATTTGCCATCGCTTCCAAAAGGCATTTTTTATGGGCTTCTAATAGAGTCTGGTTATCTGGCGTTGGTAATCGAATGCTATTTGTCATCTCTTGCTTGTATATTTCAACACAGTTCTCTACCGCTTGTTTATTCTCATTCTCCATTATAACATTCATGGCGCTCTCTATGCATGGGACGCATCCGTTTCGAATCTCGTGAACGTAACTTCTTACCAATAGTGCAAACACTTGAGAATTAAAAAAACAATAACAAAAGAGTCTTCAATTATATCTTTATGTTTAAAGATGTAAAGAAACGGTAATGTTTGATTCATTGGCTTTACTTAACAAATAGACCACACTCGGCAATATATGTGAAATACGGAGTATATATAGAGTACTCTCAATTTAACCGTTTTATTTCTCTAAATCACCTTATCAGTGAAAATCAGTTAGAATATTGACTGTAAGTATGTTGGGGATTAGGGATTAGAAAGTTTGTTTGCTGATATTAATAATGACAACATAGAATACCTTTCAACAAACTTAATATCCTTCACTTAAAGATGTGGTTTAGGGAACGCGTTAAACAAGGATAGTCTAAACCGCTTTGATACAAATGTGTAAATTCGAATGAAATCCGTCTTGCTAATTGACTGTTAATCCTTTGATAATGTATGCATTCAGTTAAAAAGCTAAAGTCTTGATCACTTACTGCGTCCGTTGACAGCACGTCCATTGTCCAACATTTTTAGCGGGCATTCACGGAGAACAAATTTAACGAACTTGTTGGAATCTTCACAGAAAGTTTTTGACAGCTCTGAATCAGACAAATTTTCCAACATCTTCAGTTTGTCTCTGTCACCAGGTCTGTCTAATGTGAAGCATTTTCTCGTCTTAAAGTATTTCCGAATGCATAGTCGGGACTCGTTGTACCCACGTTCTCTCTTAGATTTCACTTCTCGTGTTTTCAGACAAACTTCTTCCAAATACTCGTCTGGAGTAAGTTCTCTCTCACCTTTCTTCATCTCGAGTGAGAAGTCTCGTAATGTGAGTACAAACATAGGGAAGAAAAGATCAAAATCACTGTCATCTTTATTTTGACCACTCACTGACGTCTTTATGTAATTTGACATCACTGTCACAAGGCTGAAGGATATTTGCATAGTTGGAATATAAATCAGACACATTATAAAAATGGCAGACTAAAGTCTAACAAATGATTACAATATAAATTAAAAGAAACTTTTAGTGCATCTAATTCTAACCAATGTTTTCGATAGACTTCTCTAATTAAAAACATTCAGATGCATTTTTATATCATCTGTTGCAAACGCCGTTTCGCAAGAAAAAATTGTTGCAGAAAAATAAGCAGTTAACGTGTGTTGAATGAGGGTAAGGTCAGGTCAGTTTAGTTGGTTTTTAATTACACTTGCAGGACATTATTGATTATATCATGCTGAGTAAATGGGAGCCAAGTGCCTTTTCCAAAGACACGCCGAGACAGCCGACGCAAGCTGACATTTGCAGGAATCAAACCCGTCCTCCGAAAGGAGTCGGAATAATACGAGATTACAATTTTGTATCCTCAAAACTTTTTTCGTCTTTTTATGGCTATACAATTTTTCCATAAATAGTAACCCTTAAGTGATATGTTCCTACATTTACATTTCGATATTTCCCAGTATAAATTGAGACTGTGCCATTTTTTAACTTTTGGTCACAGAGCAGTTTTATATTTACATGTAAACTTTAATACACTCTACGTATTCTCGTATACGGCTCGACAGTATCTATTTGAATGCATTAAAGGTTAATGCTTAACCACTATCCAAATGATGATATGTCCCTGTGAATTTTTGCATTACACCTTGAAACAGATAAGAAGATAAATTAATGATCTTTTAAAAAGTACGAATGTCATGAAACCATTTATCGTGACCGCTATATACTTCAGTAAGTTTGATTGGAATAAGGAAATATTATTAACTGCACATAAAAATAAAACCTAATATATGTTGTTATGTCATGCATTATTTGTCAGTTACACATAATTGTTAAATAATCCTTTAAGCCTCTAAGCAATTAGGTTACTTAATGAAAAGCCCATACAGTAAGCCGCCTTACCCTAAATTTTCTATGTAGTTTTCGCTGAAGGTTCCCATAATATTGTACACTAAAGTGCTGCTTAAAAGGACAGCCAAAGCGAACACCCAGTTGTCATTGTTTTTGTCTCCCTGTAAAAAACGTGCATGATATATTCAGATTTCATAATTTTCGAGATTAATGCACACTCTATGCTGCTACCGTGCTTCTGACGGTTCTGTATCTAAATTTGGGAGTTCTGCATCTTTTGTAATATTAGTTGCACGGTATTTTTCTCGAGTGTACGTGATGGTACGGTCCTCATACATTCAGCTCGCAGCGCTTTACCACATTGTACCAGCCAATTGAGCGGTTACTCTATGTGGTAATAATACCATTATTCCAATCCATGTGCAACTATTTCTGGTCAATTGCACGGCACGAACAATCATAAATATATAATAGTGTTTGCATTTGTATGTTTCTGTATGATTTTTATATATGGACACACACATAAATACACATAAAGCAATATTAAACTTACCGGTAAACATGTAAGGAAGACCCAGACTTCTGGATTCAATATATCAACTTTAATTTACTTTTTAAGTAGATAAGTGAGAATTATAACACAAATACATGCTTTCAGCACATACTGACTGTATGGACACAACTTATATTTACTCTCTCTCTCTCTCTCTCTCTCTCTCTCTCTCTCTCTCTCTCTCTCTCTCTCTCCTCATTGCGATATCAGCTTGACATTAGTTATTTTGAGAAAACAAAGATATACGTTTCGTGTCATTTTCTTGCGTCGATGATGCTAGTTTAGTAATAAGCAAAAACATATTCCAATCAGATTGTTGAATAATTCAAATCGCTAATTACACTTGCACATCGTGGTTATTGTAAAAAAAGGCTTTAACATGCCTTCCAGTTTACTTTACAGATGATACTATTAGAATTTCCACGAAGAGGTCATTAATAATTCTGTATTAAAAATTATTCAGTTTTGCCATTAAAAATTAAAACTGTAATTCCGACAGAATAGTTTCACGAAGCTGAAATAATGTTTCTATCCTGAACGCTGATGGTACACTTTTGTGATTTTTCGTACATCTCATCAATTTTTCATTTTTTGCGCAGATACTCTTTTTATGTATTATCGTTTAACCAATCAGAGTCCAAGAATTGTTTCTCAGAGGTAACAATTGTTTGATTGTTTGTTCATAAATGTATGTGCCCTTCAGCAAATATTTGATGTGTTTTTCTTTCATTCTGTACACCCACTATAACTATTTAAAGGCAAAAACTATACGTACGGTATACTAGGCGTTAAGTTTATTCGAGATCGTAACAAAATTGAAAATATAACATATTGCTTGTTAAACAAAAGACAAACACCAAACATGACAAATGGAGAAAAAAGTGTTGTTAAGGTGCGATCAGGTGTCACTACTTGTAGCATTTGTTTATCTGTGGGTGAGTGTGTACAACTATATGTTTAAGGTCCATTTGATTTGCATTCATATTGAAGAATTTGGTACTTTGATAGTTTGTGTAATATTTTATTGCATAATACAACATCTAGTGGAAAAAACTAGAAATGTGGCTGAACATGCGATAGGTAGATTTCCAACAAATGTTTCTTTTATAGATTTTGAATCCTTATTGGCGAGATGGAGTAGGTCAAGCATTGCTACATCCTGCCATTCAAAAAATTTTATACCAAGTATATTTCTAACTAGTGAAATGGACATAGATATGCCTAATGAATATTTGTTTTCTGCGTTGATAAAACCTAACTTTTAATAAAAAGTAAAATGGCAATTGATAAACCCCATACCTTTTCCACATCTCCAAGCCCTTCAGTATCCATAAGGAGGAGAATATGGTTTTCGTATACTGGATGAGGACGTCCCCAAACCCATATTCCTTTTGTTTTAGCTTCGGTAGTCGATCCTAGGGGAAACCCTACAAAACAAGAACAAAATTTAGAGTTAAACATTACTACAAGGAAACCTATGAGCACATTATTTTATTTGTGGAAACTTCTGAAATCATCAGCTATGATAAATCGATAGGCCCTTGAAGTGAACCCATTTGGACTGAAAATGATAAATGGATTTTAGGCCTTTAGGCCATTGTGTTTCCCATACTACGATCCATATATTTTGAATGAAAAGTTGCATTGATATGATTTATTAACTGGTTCCTTTTTTCTCTTTGAAGGAGACGTAAATGATTAGATTCCCGTAGTAGGTTTCCATTTTATCCGTCTCCAGGCCGAAAAGCTTATTTGTACAATGTTCATACTCCTCTATCAAGCATGACACCTTTCGGCTGGTCTCCTTGCCCTACTAGAAATTTGTTATCCTTGCAAGGGATCAGTATTTATGTTCATTTGTGTATGCATGCAAGTCCAGCACTGGGGCATCATGCCGCAGACATGAGGCGTCATGCCCCACCCAGTCTCATTATTCTGACACCAGGCCGACCAGTCGTAACACTATTGTCTTAATGCTGAGCGCCAAGCGAGGCGGCTGCTAGTACCATTTTTTAATAACTCTTTGGTATAACTCAGCAGGGGTTCGAAACCTGAGACCTCCCGCATCCGAGGCGGACGTTCTAGCAACTTATGCCACCGGCTAGGCGGTATTTACATTATTGTTATTATTATTATTATTATTATTATTATTATTATTATTATTATTATCATCATCATCATCATCATCATCATCATCATATGACGCTGTTTCTATTTCAGGAGAATGTACGGTGGGTTTTTTGTTCCACGTCTTCCTCAGGGATGGCATCGTTTTTTCAAATGAGTTTGTATCGCTGTGGAATGTAAATCTTTGAGTATTGGCTCCTCGAGTGTGATGTATAGTTTTGCTTTGTGCTGTCGTTAGGGTTGTGTTTGGATGGTTTGATTTTGAGCCCGTTATGTTTCTTTTTATCCTTTCCTTTCCTTTTATTAGTTGCGTGCTGTATATTATTTGTATAGTGGAAATCTTCCCACCCCAGTGTTGTGGACTTGGGGATGGTTTCCATTTCTAGCTGTGTTTGTATATATTCCGGAAAATCCTGTTGGGCTTGGTTAGATACGTCTATTTTCAAGTTGTTTATGTTAGACGTATCTATTTCTGGTTCATATTCTGAAGTGCTAGCTAGCTGCTCCGGCATATTTGTGTGCTTCCGATTCAGCTTGTTTGTACTACGGGTTTTGGTAGTCTTTAGGTATATGCTTTGCTTGGCGACACTTGTCTCGGGGTCTGATATGAATACAATATATGTACCAGCTCGTTATATCATTGCTGATAAACATTCCATACCTTGTGCGGTGACAACTATAAACATGAGGAAGTATTTGCAAGGTGGTACGACCTGAACGCTGTAAAGATAGGTAGCCGGTGAGACAGATTATTTGTGTCAAAAACTTTTGAAAGTACGTTCTAGATGCTCACATTATACATTTTTCACAATCGGACGATGATGCTAAACACCTATTTTAGTAACTAAGGTTATAAGAAATGTAATAATTCTTATTTGAAACATACAACATTGAAATTTGTCTTCACCGATTTATGTAGCAGCGAAATGAAAATTCATATATTTAAACTAGAATGTTGGGACATGTTAAAAGAGAAAATTATGAATGAACTAATAAGATATTCTAAATAATTTCTAAAAATAAACACGTATCAAATAAAACAATTGAAACAGGAGAACAACCTATTAAAGCATACTGAAATGATTCCCAATAGCAATGAACATCTTGATCAACTTTAAAACTTGAACCTTAGGATTAGAGAAATACAAAATAATAATTTGAAAGGTTCCATTATTTGACGTAATGCACAAATTCTAGAGGCAAATGACTTGCCTTGCCTTAGAAAATAAATGTGGTGATGAGAAAAATATAACTGAAATAAAGCATAAAAACGTTGCATACAGCATTACATATTTTGAATTGTTTTAAAACATCATTTTTAATTGAGTTGTCATCATTGTTTTGATCAATTGATGATATAACATTATAAAAATTTATAATAAAAACACCAAGACAAATAAAAATAGGAGTGAAGCATGTGGTCTTAATGCTGAGTACATGTCTAACAAAATGAATTGACATCACAAGAATCGGATATCTGTTCACAATGCACTTAATGAAATGTTTGTGTAGTTAATTGGAATAAGAGCTAATTGTTTAGATGAATGTTTTTGTAATGATTAGTAAAGTATTTTGAGGGAAACCCCACTTTCTAGTCTTTAATTCATTAGACTGAATAATGGAAAGTTTGCATTTCTGATAATTGTGATTGGCAAATTATGACATATCTAGTAAATGAGATTTACATATTTCATTGGTTAATTATTCATTAGGTTTGGACAGCAATAAATTAGTTATGTATTTAAAATGCCTCAAAGTTCGTTCATACCAGACTCTTCAACTTCCTCTTAAATATTGATCTGTTCGCGAAATTTTTCCATCAACTTCACCTACCCATGTACATTGCTTTGGATTATTATTGTTGTTATTAGTATTAGTATTACCTCAAGTTTCATAGTTTGAAAAATAAAGTTCTTACAGTTTGTGGTTTTTGTATAAAGCTGTCAGTAGGTGATTTCTTGGTAATTATCATAACCGAAAGTAATTAAAGTAACTAAAGTTGGCAACACGAAAATGTGATTTCTTCCCTTCAGTTGATATTTCTTTCTAATCGCTTTTATAAAGAATTTATTGGCAACTCTGAAAAGTATTTTTCTTCTTTTTCTAATATACGTTTGAATTTAAAATACCAATCAAACTTTATAATATGCTGTGATAGAAGAATGCCATTTCTGAATAAACAAAGCTTAATTCTTGAAACAAATGCAGATACAAAACCATCAACATCACCTATATTTTGATAACGCCACACATAATGAAATTCAAACATACATACAGACCTTTTTTCAATAAATAGCCATTGATTTTCTACCTATGATGCGCAATCTAATCAACATGTCAAATCATGTCTCAAGATGCCTATTATTATTAATATATAAAATAAGGAGCCAGTATATAATACTCTTTCGCTCTCATTAACTTTCCTAAACAAAAGCAAAACAAGAAAAATATTTATGTAATAGTATACTTACTATTGCTTCATAATAAACGCAGAATTTGAAACTCACGACTTAACAGTCAAGGTGAAATATTGTTGTTCATTGTTTCCACTCTAACAGAAAAAAGAAGACGTCTAAAATACACGAATGGCCATGATGTCATAATAATTGACCAAACCTTAACGGGGTGGGTGGTTGAGTGGTCTAAAGAGCTTGATTTTACTGATCGCGCAACAGCAGCTCACCTCTGTTCGAGTGAGTTCGAGTTTCTGCTTGACCAACATGAATATGTGAGAAAGCTTCCCAATAGCTTTTCGTGGGTTGGTAGTTCTTCCCGCATTCTTCTACAACCAAATACACTGGCACCATTGTACAGCCCTTCATGTGCTGAAAAATGGTCCTAAACCCAACAAAACCAAACGTCAAAGAGCGTTTAACAAGTCGTTTTTCCATTGATACAGACGGCGTGCCTCAATCATACCGTTCAAGGAGATAAATGCGCAGGTGCGACATAAGTCATGTGACAGTAAATTCAGCTTTACATTGTTTAATGCAATCGTAGAACTTGTTTTCACGTTTCCTACTTTACAAAGTAATTAAACAGTTGTTTTCAATGACATACCTTGTATAGCAATTTTCTTGTGCGTTACCTCTTATCTAAAATTTAAAATGCAGCCGTGGCTGACAATTTTAATATTTGCATATGTGATATTAATAGTCACGGTCTATTATGAAGCAATCGCTTCGTAATATTGCTTCAGAAATAGTATTGCATACATACATATCAGGCCTTATATAGTAGAATAATTATTACTCACAGGTTATGCATAATGCCCTTTTCTGAAAGTCCTCTGCTACGATATAGGTATATATCAACTTCATTCGGTCCGAAATACCTTACGTTAACTGCAAGGAAACAAGCTACTTTTGCAGACTGAAAACTTACCTTTATTGATCCCTGCCAGGCGGTTTAAAAGATATGATTTGCCGGTCCTGTACAGCCCAGTTATAGTCACGACATGAAGTCCTCTGTCTAACAAAGCTATTTGTTCTAGGACTTTTCTACTGATGAACAAAGTTCCTTCATTGTTAGATTTAATGAGGCAGTGGGGTTTCTCAAATATCGGGAGCGAGAAGTCAGACATATTTTAATGATTTGTGCTGAGCTGAAAATATTAAGAAACAAATTAGACTCCCATAATTTTTGTTCTAAATTATATTCCGGTCAGGTACACCAACAACAGCATATTCCATATAATATTCTACTTTATGCTGCAAATTTTGGCAAAACCGGCAACATCCAGATATTGTAATCAAGGTTATGCACGATATACAGAAACAAATGTCAAAGATACCAGCTCCATATCACATATTTGACCAGCACTATATATTATATGTAACAGTCTATAAGGCAAGCAAGTACGGTCTTTAGCTCAAGGTGAAACACTCTAGTACTCTCTTAATTTACAAAACCAGTCATCAACATCACTAAACGTTTCCGAGTTTTATTCCTCAAATAGAATTATTTAAGTTCGGCCTTGTTGCGTGGGTTGGAAATAATGACATTTGCACTGAAAGTGAAACAGAGGTCACCAATTAAAATCAAATCATAATATCATAAATTTGTCGATATATATATATATATATATATATATATATATATATATATATATATATATATATATATATATATATATAGTATATTTTCATCTCTGAGGGCAATAAAAAGGGGTCTTAAATTATATTCCTTAACTATTTGTACTATATTAAAATGAAAAGACTCCTATTTGTACACTTTTAAAACTTATAAATAATTTCCATTCTTCTCCGCTATTTACATCTGACAAAATCTAATTAAAACCAAAAATTTCAATGAGCGAGATAATGTAAAATCCCAGTAACTGGAAACGATTTGTAACATTTGGTACAACTTGAAGCAGTGTACTTTAAAATTCCAGACATAGAGTTTCCATTCTGGAACAGAGAGACACGACTAGCAAAAGTTGAAATATAGACAGTAAATTAATGTCCTCCATATGGCACTACAAAAGTCTATTTTACGTTTCGTTTGTTGTTGATCATGACATCATAAGTTCGATTCCATCTCCTATCCACACAAAGCGTGAAGTTTCTTTTCCTCGTCATCCGCATGCATTATTCCCGGCAAGAATATTACACTATATATAAACGGGCGACAACGTTCTCTATTGTCAGATTTTAGACTACTTAAGTTTCCTTGTCAAGAGATTAGTAATGTCTCAGTTTTTTTAGCAAAGTGGTCAGCTACCAGAAAAGGGTAAACAATTCCATTTTCGGTCTTTGGAAGTGGCCTATCATATCACAAGCAATACGTTCTGTAGGGGCATCTGACTCAGTCCGCTGCATTGAAGCTCTCCTTTTCTGTTCTGGTGATTTTCGCGTCGTACAGGATTCGCATGCCTAGCACCTTTCTGCAGTCCTATCAAGTAATACTTTTTTTCTGACTTTCTCAAAGGATTTCTGATCCCGCGGTGAGCTCCACGTAGAATATCATTTTTCTTTTCTCTTGGAACAACAGCTTGACTGAATTTCTCCGCCGACGTGCCACTGCAACCTTTTGTGCGCGTTCTTATGTGCGTGGAAGCACGCTGTTGTAGAGGAGTGGGTTGTGTAATAAGAAAACAAACAGTTCTTTATCTTTTGCTGTTTCCCACTTACTCCAGGGACTAACGGCCAACACGCAGTATATTTCCTACTACTGTGGTCGTTGTTTGTCTTTAACAATTGTGACATAATGGTCAGATCTGTGACTTCATCGAATTAGTTGCTACTGTATCGCAGCTACTGACATATCAAACGCAACACTACGTGTCGTCGCTGGTTACTTTAGCCTCCTTGTTCTATGTTGATGTCACTACTTAGAAACCACACTGTTTACATGGACCTCTGGAACAGATGTAGGTTATGTTGGCCGATCGATAACGAAATCCAACAGAAGACAGATATTCTTCGCAATGGTGACCATTGCGAAGAATATCTGTCTTCTGTTGGATTTCGTTATCGATCGGCCAACATAACCTACATCTCTTTAGCATCCATTGTGTACTTGTGATATGACTGCTGCAATTCCACTGTCATGCGCATCAATGTAGAAAATGGTCTTTCTAGACCCTGGAAATGCTAGCAGTTGCCAATTGACCCTTCAACTAGTCGACAAAATTCTGACAATTGTCATTTCTGACAAAACATCTTTGCTTTTATGTTAGTCATTGTAGGCTGCCCAGCAATCTCATCAGATAAATCGGCGATCACATGAACATTATCCTTAGAAGTTTCGAAGTTCTTTCTCCAGTCATCAAGAGTGGATACTTGTTTTGGATTTTCAAGTTTCCCATTCCTCGATACGATTTGTCCCAAGTGCTTGACCTCTTGAGCGAACAAGCAACATTTCATCCGCTTGAAATTCAGGCAATCTTAAAGCAACATGATAAAGACTTGTTGAAGGCGATCCACCTCCTCATCGAGCTTGTGTCCAAAGATTAGTATGTTGTTGTGGTACAGTAAGCATATATGCCAATGGATCCACTACAGAAATCCCTCTATCAGCCGTCGAAGGTCCAAGATGCATTATAGAGTCCGAACGGCATAACATTCATCTCGTATAAAACTTGGTTAGTTGCAAATGCCGTCGAGGACTGATCCGCTAGCGCTATTTATACCTGCTTTCGCTTATTGGGATCTAAGGTCGAGAACCATGTTACTCCTGAAAGCCAGTCAAGCGACTCAACGATCGTTTGAAAGTGTATGAATCGTTCGTAGTCAATTCGTTCAAATCATGGTAGTCAAAGTAAAAACTTCGTCGTGACGTCATTTTCCTGTACTAAAACCACTGGCGAAGAATATGGACTGGAACATGGTGAAATGATCCCAATCCTTTACATGTCCTTGTCTGTGTCTTGCCGCCAATGAACTGAAACCCTTCTTGGGGGTCGTTTTAATGGTCTCTTTCTCCACGTTTAAATTTTTGTTGCACGTTTGTAGTGCAGTCAAGATCAAAATCACACACAGTAAATAGCATCTATCCAGCTCTCTCGCTTGTTTCTCAGAGATTGATTCCTTTGTAGCCTCGGCCAATTCATCTAGAAGAGTTGATACTCGAAGCTGATTATTGTCAGTTCAGGCAAAACATCTCCCCTTATTTTCAGGGCAGCATAGGGTCGCACTCCAATGTACGCAGACGATAATATTTTTTATTCGAAAAATCCGTTAATTGGCCCCGGCTAGCCTCCTCAAGACAAGGATGTCATGATGTTTTCTGAACTTCTGATGCTGTACAATCTTTCCAATTTCTGGCACTACTGAAGATGGCATCTAGTCTAATGTTTCCTGGCTGGATTGTTTCAAGATCAACTAATGTCAACTCTATGCTGAGAAAGTTAACCTTTCATATGGTAAAAAGAACTTACCTTGTACATTTAAAGGACACGTAGGATGCACCAGAATAATTGTGGCTGAGACAGGGAACGTTCTGACGTTGCACAAAACGATAGATTCAGTCTCGAAGACCATAGACCAGACAGTTTTGAAATAAGCCTATTTGGGATTCGCCTTGAATATAGAAAGCTGGTTACAGACATCCCAGCAGAAGAAGGGCCGCTGGGATGTCTGTAACCAGCATTCTATGTTCCAGGCTAATCCCAAATAGGCTTACTTCAAAACTGTCTAGTCTATGGTCTTCGAGACTGACTCATCTCTCATTTGTATACGTTTAAGAAATTTCTCCATTTTAAGCATCCAATACAGACAGGATAGTTTCGTTAACACAAGTAACAAACGAATATTTACACCGGTGCAGTGAATGGTACCAGCCACATACAACCTGACGTCCGCAATCAACGAAAGTTTTCCAAGTCGATAAGTTGCTTCCTTCCTGCTGCGATTGCACCTTTTGTCCCTGGCATATCTCACGGGACCTGACGACTGTGAGGCCGGTGCGAATTATTGTTGCTATGCTTCTTAGTAGGGTAATCTTTCTCGAAATGTCCCAGCTGACCGCATCTGAAGCAAACACGTTCGTCTCTTTGTCTGCTTCAAAGTCGCTCCGGGTCAAGTCTTGATCACTTGGCATTTTTTACTTCATTCGTAAGTTTTGCGATTAACTTCTTCAGCCCTAATACTTGTTGTCTCATTTCTTTGATCGCTGACCCCTGTTCTTCTTTGTGTGTTGTAAAGCCATGGACATGCCTCTTACGTCCTTATCGTTCCAGCTCAATTATATTAAATGCCTCTAATTCAATAGCTATCTATACTGCCTCGTTCGACGTAGTGGGTCTCCTCTATAGCATTTTTGGGTAAACCTCAGAATCATCTAGTTCATCAATAAACTATTCCGTCGCAAAGCTGTCTACCAGATAGTAAATAGTTTCTGGTAGGCTAGAGTGTCAAACAGCTGTATTGATTGTGTGAACTCTGGAAAAGCTTTTCCATTCTTACGAAACCTACTCCTCAGCTGAACTCGGAATAACTCAAATAAGTTTGGTTTGGGAGTGCGCTTATCTGTTTTATAGTCTCAAACACTGCATAATACGTATTCTCAGGTACATCCAGCTATTGCTGCGTCTTCCTTCTATTGCAGTTTTGTTTCTTCCTCTCTCCAAGAATTAAGGGTTAAACAGATCTTGAAGAGTATGATCTAATTCATCTTTGGTATAGTTCCGTCGCAGGACACCGGAGTAACGATCGGTTTCTTCAAGGTTTGCCGAAGAAGATCAATCTCCAAATCGCTTTCTTCTGTAACTCCTCCTTCGCTCTGAGAATTTGATCTGTTTGCGAATTCTGACTGCACAGAAGTAAAATGAGTAGCCACTTTGTCATCCATTATTTACTAGGTAGCAGCTATCTTCTTGATCTTACGCGATTTTGAAGGCGTCGATATAATCTGTCCACCGAAATCAACTTGCCGCCAGGAAGCTTTTCCCTCTCCCAACAATGTATTTGTCGTCGTTTGTCCCATGCTCTTATCCATAGTCTTATTCAGTGCAGTCAGCCTTTCATCAAAGTCCTTGCATTCCTTTGGTAAGAACAGAATCTCATTATTTGTCAGTTGTTGTCTTTATTTTTTTTTCGGGTGTCGACATTCAGTTGCGGAATGACGACCCGTGACAGGCAAAGTTGATTTTTTTTTATGCTACTGCACGACCTATCCCACCACTGCCGCCACTTTTTCGCAGATAACTCCGCCATGTTACTCAATGTCTCGCCTTATCGGGTTCCTCGAATTGGTATTTATGCTAGAGTGAAATCCGCTGTTTCCGTTTAAGGTCTGAAGCTCTAAAATCATATGATCATTTTCTTTATTTGTGTTGTTTTATTTGAACCCCAACAGATAGTTTGATGAAACGCTACCTAGGTGAATATCTTGTCAGGAACGTTTGTCACAAATCGTATTTAGATTCATCAATCAAAGGTCCAGATTAAGAGAGAGAGGAAAACTTTACAAAACAGGTTTATCATGTCAACTCTGTGGTACAACTGTACAATTACTGTCATTGATGAAAACAATTTCGTTTTATTTCACTGAAGAAAATAAAGATGATTTTGCCAAATATTTATTCACAAATGTATGTCAACATTAATCTTGTCTCCTTGCTATAATATATTGTATAAGCAGATCTCATTCATACAAAATTATTATAATGAGCATAAATATTATCTGAAGACACATGGTAGTTGTATTATTACTATCTCTTACATAAAATTACTTTTCGGATCAATCTAAGCCAGTGCATAAAAGTATTCTATTTGTTGGTCTCTTGGCGAGTGTTCTACTGCTGTCGTCTTTAATACTGTATATATCTTTCAGCTTCTTTAGATATAATTTGAATCAGGTTCATATTTTAAATGTTATCTCTCTATTTGTCTTTGTATTTTCTTCATTTAGTGATTTTATCATATTTTCCATAACTAACATTTTCTTCTTACTGGCGATGTGTTTTGGAAGCACTTTTCCCCTACGGCTATGTAATTGACACTGATTCGAATGACCTGTATGGTTTTAACTTATTCATTCTCTAATCGGTTATTTTGTTTACATCTGCTACGTACTTGAAACTTCCTGTCTTTCCAATGCTTAAATTGTTCATACTACACAATGCTGTTCTTTGTGCCTTTCCCACCTCCACAGTGTGTTCGCTCGACGCCAATACTTCGCCGGTCGATGGTTTGGATATGGTTTTTGTAATGACATAATGGCTACTACAAGATTCAAACTGTTAAACAATTCGTGATTTCCTTCTAATTAAGTAGAACATGCATTTTGCCCTTCATTCTTTTCGTCTTCGTTATTTGTCAACTTTTTGTTATCTTGCATTTTTGTGTCTGTTATTTTGTCTGTCATTCATAGATAACTCTTGTTCACTGAATATTCCCCACATGCCCATTTAAATCTTCTAGTTTGTGTGTAGGTGTTTTTTTTATTTTTAACGTAGCTTTAGCAATTTGAGTCATATTGTTACAATGTCTGCAGTGTCACAGTTTACAGTAATGTCTAGCGCTGGAGCATCATGCCGCAGACATGTGGCATCATGCACCACTCAGTCACATTATCCTGACACCTGGTCGACCAGTCCTAACAATAACCTCTTAATGCTGAGAGTCAAGCGATGCAGCTGCTTGTACCATTCTTATAAGTCTTTGGTATGACTTGGCCGGGGTTCGAACCCACGACCTCGAGGAGTACGCTCTAACCACTTAGGCCACTGGAGCGGTCTCTTCCAGTTTGTAAAGAAAGTAAATTAACTAAAATAATTCCCCTGCTTTTAGATAGTTCTTCTAGAAAAGTCAGGAAGATAGACCTGTGCACAAACCGCATTGTATTTGGACAGTTGAATGTTTCACCAATTTTAAATGTACGTGTTCCATATGTATGATTAGTCAAGTAACATGATATATTAATCCAGTCGTTCGATCTAGTTTCTTCCTCGCTTGCTCCAAATGGAGCTATGCATGACTGCTCCATATGGAGTCATGCATACTTATATATGATAAGTAAATGCTTAAATAGATATTATTGCAAGGATCGATTAGCATTGGTAAAGCCCAACCCATGTTCTGGTTTCATTTTTTGAGTTAGAAAACTTCCGTTGTATCGTCTATAAAGTTAATTTAGATCTATTAACTACTGATGCGTGTTTTCAGCCTGTAATAGTAGAAAACGAGACAATGCAGTAACTTCTTAGTCGGCCGTTGCAGTGTCAAAAGTTGGTTATTATTTTGGTTGAAGTTTTTCATTTCCTAAACATATTCGTGGAATTTCCTTTTATATGAACGCTTTATTTTAGAACTTAGATAATTCGTTCTGTAGCAAGAGTGCTTGCCCCTTTGACCTTAATATTGTCAGCATTTATGGAAATCCATAAATATTCATTGTCCAAAACTTTACAGCCTGCCGCGCTTTAATGTTTAAAGTCACTAATAAATGATTTTTTTTATCCTATTATGTTAAGCTCATGAATGTTTAGAATCACATTCTTGAATGGTTTGGAATTCAGTGCAGTGTTTCTTTTGAAATTGATTTTTATTTTGTGTTTGCAGGACTTGGGATATTGTTGATGCAATTATGTGAAAGTGGATATATATTTACTTCCCTAGAGCACAAAGTTAACATTTCTAAAGAACTTACAGCATTGCAAATTAAATCCCAAATAGTCATGAAAGTTCTATGACAGGTCCAAATCCATAGAATTCTGCTTGAATTCTAGTGGTGTTCCCTATAAATTCCAAGATTGAACGTGATGTGCCAAGGGCCTGGAATGTGGCAATATCTTAACAGACTTGAAGCATCACTATAATTTAATCCAAAATGTCATTGAACGAATTCACAAAACTTCCAAAAATGAATTATTCCAAGAACTATTAATAACGAACACATTGTATTTCCAGTGTATAATTTAAGTAAATAAATTATCCCAAAATGAAAACTGAATACAACAATAGGACTGATGCTGCTTGGGATGTTAAGGTAGGAACACATAATGTTGAAGTAAACAACATTACCATAAAATGATAAAACACAATAATATAGCCAGTATGTAGATCAGTTTCTACTCTAAAAAAATATAAAGTTGTCAAACGTTTAGGAATTTCCAAGTGAAAAACAAATGTTCTGACTGAGAGTCAAATAAACATATTTGCCCCAATAATAATGATCTGAATATTTAATAGATAATCATACAGAAATAATAGTTATGTATTATGATGTTAACAAAATAAGTGCCACTAGTCACTATATTGCTTCAGCAAAGTAATCCAATTTTGATTTACTTTAATATAATATTTTTGTTATATCGATCTAGGAGTGGGTTGGTGCCACAAATGGGACATTTGTGGCCTATTTCTAGGGTGGTTAAGACTTTTTAAACCTCTATGAATCGATTTTGAATGGAATCAAGCGGGTTGTAACTTCCAATCAACCCTAAAAAAAAAAATTTTAAAAATTATATATATATATATATATATATATATATATATATATATATATATATATATATATAAAGAGAGAGTGTACGCTGCATCGATGATATACCACCAGAATTTTTTCATTAAAAAGAAACGAGGCTTGCCGAGTTTCCTTTTAATGAAAACTTTATACAACGAGTGGTATATCGTTGATAAAGCGTACATACTGTACATATATTTTATTTATATCACATACAAATACACATATTTGCCTTGTGAACGGAGTTAAAACTAATTACGGGCAACTGTATATTGACCGAGTGAATGAACTCACATTCCTGCGCAGTGTGTCCGATGCAAAATGTAGTGCTATGCCTTTTTTGGCTATTCACAATCACCTTTGCATATTGATACGTTGATTGGTTTCCTTTTTTTATTTCTATTTATATTAAAACTGATTAAATCAATTTTAGACACATTTATGATTTATATATGAAAGATGGTTTAAGTGAAGAATGGTTAAGCACTACAAACGCAGAGTTACAATCTTGAACAGTGAACGCTCAGTCATTCACATACAGGCGCATGGAATTTATTGTGGAATAAAAACTAAGCAAAATGACGAACCAACGGGAGGTAATTATAATATTTTAATACGTTTAGCGTTGACCTAAGTCATTGTTCTGCTTTAATTAACATTACTACTGACCATACAATTCTCTCTCTCTCTCTCTCTCTCTCTCTCTCTCTCTCTCTCTCTCTCTCTCTCTCTCTCTCTCTCGTCGGTTTGGCTTAACGTTTATCTTGCTACGATGGTCAACAGAGAGAGGGGGGGAACCTTTGGACATTTTCATAATTAATTTATAATAATCGATTTTAGAACCTTATAATAGGCTTAAGAAACAACAACAACAAAGTATCAAATGCACTACGTGTGCCCCGTAGCCAAGACAGGCTACTGGAACTTTGTATCATTGATTATATGAACACCGTAGAAAGATCCCATGGGAAGTGTACATATACCGTCACGACAAACCATGTTTTTTGTAGAATACATGGTGCAAGTTCAGTTTCAAGGTTTTTATCCAGCCCAAATTCTTTTTCTCTCACTCCAGATTTATGCATATTTTGTGCACGAGAGGGAAGAGGGAAACGGAAAAAGAATGCGATGAAATTGTGTACCATGTTAAATTCATTTAGCAAACGGGGATTGTTATTACTTTTTGATGTTATTTTCATACGTCACCAGTTATTAATGAGTGGAAGTTCATCACTGATATATAGGAATAAAACCGACAGCACACAGTTCCAAGAATGTTTATATATTCGTATTTCTGCGCCGTGGGCGGATCTTAATTTGATACACCGATAATATTCCCTAACGTCACACGTAGATGCTTAGATGCTTTCTTGCATATTTGGTACAACTCACCCCACGCAACTCCTTATTTTACAAGGAGGATGAAGGCTGGTTAGAGTGGTGGTGGTGGAGGAGAGCGACAATCACACGTGTCAAGTTATGTTTTAACGCAACCCTTAGATAGTATGACAAATATGTGATACTACATACCCCACACAACTCGGTCTCATTGTGCAAGGAGGTGGTGGGAGAGGCCCAAGCACAATTACTAAGTCATTCGCTAGTTCTACACGACGATGCTATTATAATTATATGGAAGCACGTACCCCACACAAGAGGGACAAATACAGCCACCAAGCCGTAACTTAATTGCAGAACTCGATGCATGATAAGTATCTGGTACTACCGACTCCACACAACTACACCTTATCTTACGCGCATTTTTAAGATATTTGGTATAATTCGTGCAAACGGTATAATTTAAGAAATGTATATGTAAATTTGTTAGTATTTTTAAAGGAATGTTTATTGACAGCAATTAAAATCTTACCTTAAAAACAGCCCATCAATAGCAGTAAATACAGTCCTGTCTTTGACTGTGTCTTGAGTTTCAAACACGGGTGAGACGAATAATTGATAAAATTAACAAATGCATCGACTAAACTTTACAGTTGTGCAGTTATCTGACTGTTGAACTAAGATGAGTTATCTCTACTCAGATAACCGCGTGCCATTACCGGGTCCAAGGATACCGAGCTTCGCCCGAATTTGTGTTATGGTTTCACAACTTGGATAGGTCAATTTATCACATAGTCGGTACACTTGAGCAGCAGAGACTGAACCCTACAAAGGTTTAGGAGGGTCCGTTTGCAAAAATAAAGGTTCCTATAAAAGCTGAGAACAAAAGTCAATAACGTCAAACCGAAGCCTCTAACCGAACATATTTCCATACGAAGGGAAGCAGACCGCAATAACGAAATCATCCGGGTTAGCTCGTTTTCGTTACTCCCCAATGACATTTTTTTTTTCATCATTTAGGAGTGTTCGTTTGCGATGCGCACACTCACTGTTTGTCGCTCAGCCTCTCTGCTGCTGTGTTTTTCAGTCAAAAATTTTATCGAGACCTATACGATATCACGAACGAGGATCGTGTAAATTTATCGTGATAAATCCGTGTGGGGTAGCTTGCGCTTTTGAGAAGAAAGTTTTGAATTTAATCATATCCATATCCCCTGAACACCAAGTCTGATGAATGTTTCGCAGAGTATGTGTATCGACTACATTAAACACAACCAGAAGATTGCAGTTACCTCTGATCACTTTAGATATTTGTGTATATCGCTGAGTAACATATATAATATCGGTGTTTTGTGTCTGCCTCGGGAAAGTATCCGAGCTGGATTTGATTGTTTGTCCAGCATCACATCGTTGTATACTACGAGATTATTAATACCTCCATCGAGATCATCCATAGATCGAGCTTCATCAATATCGGTGATAAAGTGAATAATATCATTAACGACTCCGTCGTCGTCTTCATCCAACGACTTCCCTTCTTCATTAAAATCTTTAACCACATCATAGCATCGCTGATCATCTATGGATGGTGCCACTAAATACAACTTATCCCACTTTAGCCATCTCATTATCAGATTAAGCAATAATTGCGTCTTACCAGACCCACGTCGAACTATGATAATTGCTCTGATAGAATTTGGTAGCGCTGCATGATGCTTGATTGGCTCATGCGCTCGTGTCGCTGAGAATTCAATGACATCCATGTTGTACAAATATAATAAATAATATGAATTTATGTTGTGTTTGATGCAGATCATCCACCCCCACCAGTGGATTAACAACAATACCAACAAAAAATAAAAAACTTGCACATACAGGCAAGAGTGTGACATGTGGCACAAGCAAATACAAATGTATTTCGTCTCGTACGAAGACAGGTGGTGATATCGCTGCTTCACTGGGAAAATGACCAGGAACACCATGGGCTAAATACCCAGGAGAAAAACATCTTCCTGGATATAATTATTGTGGTCCTGGAACCCGACTGGATATCTGACTTGACGAACGAGATCAACCAAGACCTGGAGAGTATCCAATAAACGCAACTGATCAAGCGTGTCACGTTCATGATGTTGCGTATAAAAATAAGGATTTACAACAACGACATACTGCAGATGTGAAGTTGATTCACGCGCTGAATTCTATAAAAAGTAAATATCTCAGGGATAAACTTGCTAGTTTCCTAGTTAAATCTGCGATGAAAGGTAAACTAGTGCTAGGGGCCGATAATTAATCATAGATAACTATTATAATGGAATCGATTTATTATAGCCCAAGAGGATATTGGAGAGGCAGAGCAGCTATTAGTAAACTTGCTGAAGTAGCAAAAGTCTCACGTGCTGTTGCTGCAGCTTGGTTAGAACGACAGGCAATATGGCAAATCTATCTACGTCCGCCTAAAACAATCCAGCACGCACATTTTGATGTCAGTACTCCCAATGAAGTTCATCAAGCAGATATTTTGTTCTTACCACATGATACCATTAAAACACGTGGACGTCAATCACGCACATACAAATACGCGCTAACTGTTGTTGACGTTGCAAGTAGGTTTAAAGAAGGTATCAGAATCGTTATCAACTGAAACAGCAACTGAAGTTGCATCTGCGTTTGAACGAATTTATCAACGAGGACCCTTGCAATGGCCACAACTATTACAGGTTGATCCTGGCAAAGAATTTCTTGGTGCAGTATCGTCGTTGATGAAAAAAACATAATGTCAAAATCAGACGGGGACATACCGCAATTCATCGTGATCAGGCAATTGTTGAACGATTTAATCGAACACTTGCTGAGGTTATTTGGATACCAGTATGCGAAGGAAATAATTCAGGCAGATACGAGATCTCGCGAATGGGTTGCAAGATTACCAAGTGTGATAGCTACGTTAAATAATGAAATTACTCGTGCAACTTCTATGAAACCCACCGTCGCGATCACAAAATAAATATATACCTGTACAACGACGTGACTTTTCAAAACAGCCAGTGTTAGGTAATGTGACTGTCAGATATTTATATGAACCCGATGAACTTGAAGGGGGTAGAAAAAGAGCAAC